>DF360764.1:36042-63150 GCA_000787875.1 Solanum virginianum | reverse complement strand
AAAAATATCACTTTGATCCCAAAATTTTCCAGTAATACTACATAAGTCCCAAGTTTCATAATGGTTCTAATACACCATAATACGGGTTCTAACATCCTCCCCTCTTAAGAACATTCATCCTCGAATGTTAAATTAGCCTTATGGATTTCGTAACAAACTTAGGGGGAGTTTCCTATTTCAATTATCACCACAGCTACCAACATAGTTCTATCGCATGATCTAAGATCAAAATGAAGAATGACATCCTAAATGTCCTGTAGCCTCCTGTTTATAGATGTGGTGCACGACACACCGATAAACAAGACTCTACTAGACACAGTCTGTGGACACTCCAAGGACTAACCGCTCTGATACCACTTCTGTTACGATCCAATCCATGGGCCGTGACTAGTGCCCGATTAGGACACTCAGACGCAACACAGAACCAGATTATACGTATGACAAATATCTTATTATTTTTTTTAGAAATTTCGGCAGAGTTTTCTTTGTTTATATACTAACCCAAATACCCTGCATGCAGAAAAATCCAGACAGAATATCAAACAAATACATATACGGGCCGACAAGGTCACCACTGCGGTTAAAACCGCCCAACATATATATTACACGAATATGGTTATACAAACTGTCACAACCCATACGTACAGGTGTCCACAAACCTCTAACCACACAAATCAAATCAGAAGATGGGATAGGGTCCCCATCGTACCCTCAAATGAAAATAAATGCATAATAGAGAAATAAGTATATATACCAAGGGTTTGCTCCGAAGCAAAGGAGCACTTTAAATAGCTGTCAGAATCCTAAGCTGGTGGATCTCTCACCTGAACTTGTGTACCTGCGGGCATGAAATGCAAACCCCGAAGAGAGGGGGTCAGTATGAAATACGTACCGAATATGTAAAATAGAAAGTATAGAGCAGGACAACCATTAAAACAAAAGTACAATGGTTAAATGCATACCCAAAATATATCAAAGTACTTACTCACCAGAACATAATGTGTATAGCAAACAAGGCCAAAGTATAGCATTAGGTATAATATTAAATGCATATCCAAAATATTACATACTTACTTTTCAATACATGAAACTGAAGGATAACTGCAACAAAAGTACAGAGAGCAGTATATATATCCAAAATTATCAGAATGTCTACCTTCAAGGTTCAAATTCAAATCACAAATATTTACTTTCCTAATATATCAACTATAGGATAAGTGAGCCAGGCATTACGTATCGTCATCCCTGCCTCACATACCATCATATCGAAATAACATAAGTGAGCCAGACATTACATATCGTCATCCTTATCTCCCACGCTCAGCATAGGTGAGTCGACCATTACGTATCGCCATTTTCGTACACATCTATCATAATACAGAAGCAAACAATGTGAGTTGGGCGTTATGTATCGCCGTCCCCATACTCACCCAGTGTAACATAGCATCAAACACCACCTAACAGACAAGTGAGCCGGGCATTACATATCGCCATCCCCGAACCCACCGTCAAAATAGCCTAACTCCGGAATAGGTCATATGCACAAAATCATCACCATAAATCCCAAACATAAGTAAAATATTCATACACAGAGAGAAAGTCATACCTGAGCTCAAAATAATAATTATTAGAGAATAAATTCCTTTAAAAGTTATCAAGTTATACATGTTCTTACAATTTACAAACTTCAAATTTAATGAATTTCAAGAATTAAAGTGCCTAGAAACGCAAAAATTTTACAAAAAAATTAATCAACAAATTGCTTGCACGAAATTGGGAACATCTTTGCAGCAAAAGCAAGATGTACTGCAGCAAACGAAAAAGAAACACAATAAGCTCAATCTGTTCTAAGGCCCAGTAATGCTAGCAACAGAGAATATGAATGATAATTAAATTTATCAGCCTGGTATTCAAACTAAATGTTGAGACTACAATAGATAGCCTCATGGTCCAACTCATTGGAAAACATTGTACGGTATAGGATATACTCTAATTATGCTCAACTATATTTTAGGAATTCATGTATACAATGTTATATCATCTGTCTTTGTCTACTACTGTTCCTTGTTGGCTTCTTAGGATAATGATATATTTAAATGTTTTACACTCACTCTAACAATTATAAACCAACTAACTACTTCAGAACACTAAGTCTTCGTTCTTTGCAGCATACAACTACTGAAAATATTCAAGAGTACATTAAGATATTTCAGTCTAAGATCACCCACAGAATGTAAAAATAAGATAAATTACGTAGCAATAATTTCAGACATCAGAAATGGAACTCCTAATCTAGAGGTAATAGTTAAAACAAGGGTACACATATTGTATATCCTTCAACATACACCCAAAAAAAAACTTCGTAAAATTTGAAGTACTCATCTACATAACCATAACCCAGTCTATGTAATGCAGGCTTACATTCCATTCATTATTCCCCTTTCTCTGTGTAACTTGAGAGACCTAACTAAAGCACAAACTACTTACTAGGAAACCTTAATGCTAATAACAACATCTAATAACTCACATAAACTGCGCCTAACAACAAAGAAACTAGGCTTTTTCGCACTTCAACTACCCCAAAAGTAGAAGGCCCATGATTTTTAAGTTACTAACTGAATCTAAACTTCATGAACCTTCATACACACTTTCTGATTTTAGGTTAAGATCTTACATGTGCGTTCATAATGAATCTGTAGTTCTTGGGTTATAGATATGATTATCAAAGTTTTGAACCAGGGAACAACATATTTGGTAATTCAAATATCTTCACACTAGAACAACCTGAATTCTCAATATGGATTTCTCCTTTCTTACTATAAAAAAATTGATATATTAACTCAAAATGGTACTAAACAAAACCTAACTTTATTTAGCATTATCCACAAACATGTCAAGCAACTATAGAAACTATTTTAAAGGTCTAACCTAGATACAGTGACATAGCTATAAGATCCTAGCTCAAACTTACTTAGCTTTCTTGAACTAAATTATAATTACTCAAAATTAACAAATCTCTATTTTTAGAGGGGTGCTTAACTTTTCATACTCTCACAACTTACGGACTATAAATGCACAAGAGTCTCAAATATGGCTAATTTCTATAAGAGTACCGAGAAACAAACATAAAACATGTTTAAGTTCGAATAGAAAAAGAAGAGGGATCTTTTGAAACTTATTCCACTAGTTATGTTTAACTAGGTCATGCCATAGAACAAAATGTTTTACATACCTCAATTCTTTCTCCAACTAATCCCAACACAAAGCCAATCCAATTTATGCTTTCGAATGTCCAACGTATCAGGAGCTTCCAAAGTCGTGTTTTAGGTCTTAGGCAAAGAGTGTGATCATTTCACTATATGATCCCCCTCACATCTTCAATGATATTTCTAAATCAAGTAAGTACTCCTCAAAGCAACACATCTGGTTCTGCTAAGCTTCTAGTGAAATTTATCTTGTAGAATTCAGGAAACTGAAGTCCAGCCTCCTCACACTCTGCTTTAATGATAAGGGGACAAGACCGTACGTCTAGATATTCAAGATGCTCACATGACTTCATAAGTTACTTAATTCCTTCAACAATGATCTTTGGACAGTTACTGACCTTCAAAAGCTTCATCCCAACATAAAGTTTTCACTTCCTAATTGCTAAAATGCAGCATCAGTTACCTCCTCATATCAACCAATGTCAAGAATCTCAAGCTTTTTGCATTTGGAAATAATGCAGTCCAATAAAGTGTTTATAATATTCTAGCACCAATCCATCCTTAGTTTCCTCAGACTATTAGTACAAGCAGCTGCCAGTGACTTCATGAACTCATCTGATATGTTACGGCAACTATAAATGACAAGTGTCTCAAGATTTTTGCAGTGGTTGGCCAAGGACACGATGGAGTCATCACCAACTTTGTAGCAATCTAACAACTTTAATGTCTTAAGTGTCAATGAAGAAGATTCAGACACCCTAGATATCCTAATATCAGTAATATTGCTGCAATTGTTAATGTCCAAATGCTTTATCCTTCAGCAACCTTCAACCAAAAATAGAGAGGCCTGAGTTGGTAATATTGGTGCATCCTGGCAAACCTAACTCTTCTAAATTATGGCAATGCTTGGAGGGAGATTTCATTAATGAATCCGAGACAAATCTACAGCCAGCAAGATGCAAGGTTCTCAAGTCATAACACCCCTCAGCAACAGCTGAGAGCCCCTTGTCAGTGATCTTTCTGCAGTAAGATACATCGAAGGCCTGTAAAGAAGAGAGACTCGATCAAATTGCAGCCAATCCATTGTATGTTATGTCTTTACAGTTCTGAAGATTGAGAATTCATAAGAAAAATTAAGTAGTAGCAATAACTGAAAGATCAGAATCAGTAACACCAGATAGAAAGATATAGAAACCGATTCAGATAGATCAAGCTCAGGTAATCGAGGAAATCAGGCTGCGTTTCTTCCTAGCATATGAGGCCTGTCCCGAGCACAAAGTTCCTCCTTTCAGTACTTTGAATACGAAGACATCGCTTACAGACCAAACCAAAAACTTCTTTGTCTTTATCATCTCCGAGCCTCGATAGTATGGCCCAAAGCTCGTCATCACCGAGGCTGTCATAGATACATTAGCCTGCAATGATGTCGTTTTGGAGATCAGAGTCATCGTCGGCCATCAGAGAAGTTTATNTAGAATAGAAAGGTGTAGAAAGTGTTAAAAGAATCTTGTGAGTGTATATATTTATAAACAAAAAGCTCTTGCCAAGTGTATAGACTTGGCCCAATCAAGAATCAAGAAATCTCAAGTAGGCTCCACTAAGTTCTTCAAGACTCTAAGTCTTAGAAATTACACTTTGATCCCTAAACTTTCTAAAAATATCACTTTGGTCCCTATTTTCCCCAGTAATACTACATAAGTCCCAAGTTTCATAATAGTTCTAATACACCATAATATGGGTTGTAACAACTAAAATTTTAAAATAAAAAGATATCATTTAAAATGAGTAGCTCATACATATTTAGTTTCAATTAAAAGCTAATATGTCCATTGTTCTTGTTTCTTTCTTTTTTCTATTACAACCTAAAAAATTGAAAGATTCACGGTACATAATTTAAACCTAATGAGATACGTATGAGCTACTAGCTTAAACAATATTTTAAATAATTCAAATAAAAGATATCATTTAAATAAATAAAAAATAAAAGAAGGATTTAAGTACTGTAAATACTATAGTTGAGTGTAGTAAGCAGTACTTTCAAAAAATAAAAAAGATGACACCACTGCTAGTAAATACTGTAACTTCATAGCTTATTTAATCTTTCAAGCTTTAATGGAGAATCTGATGCATGTAAGTTCAATATTGAGCTTCAATGGAGAATCTGAAGATATTTTTTGGGGAAGACGAAAGGAGAAAATTACTCCATTGATTGGGAATTAATTTTGTGGAAATGAAAAACTTATTTTCTTTTATTTCAGATTGAAGTATATATGTACAAGTGAATTGGAATCAGTTGGATTCCAGCTGTAGCCAACAATTCTGATTAACAAACTAATAACCGAATACTAACTGACTTATTGGCCTATAGACACTGTACAACATATATATAAAATATCTAATCTAGGCTATATCTTTAATACCCTTCCCCCTCAAGTTGGAAGGGAGGTTCAGTACTACCAACTTGCTGAGAATGGAAAAATGAGATACTCCTGTAAGGGCTTTGGTGAGGATGTGTGCCTGTAAGGGCTTTGGTGAGGATGTGTGCCAGCTGGTTCACAGTGGTGATATGATGCAAATTAATGAGTCCTCCTTGTAAGTTGGTCCATACAAAATGATAGTCTATTTTAATGTGTTTAGTCCGCTCATGAAACACTAGAATTCTAGCAATGTGTAAGGTAGATTTACTATCACAAAATATATCAACCGAAGTAAAAAATCAGAAAGTGAGTTCTTTAAGTAATCTGTTCAACCACACCAATTCTCCCACAACTTTTCTAAGAGACCTGTACTCTACTTCTGCTGAGGATAAGGACACGATCTCTTGTTTCTTGGATTTTCTACTCACATGACTATCTCCTAAAAAGATGATGTATCCAGTCATTGATCTTCTAGAGTCAGGGCATGCAGCCCAGCTTGAGTCACAATATGCTCTCACTGTGCAATAAGTGCTTTTAGACATGAAAATGCTAAGTATGGAATCTTTCTTGAGGTATCTTAGTAGATGAAATGCAGCTTGAAGATGGGTTTTTCTAGGATCTTGTATAAATTGGCTTTAGTGTTGTACACTATAGGCAATGTCTAACCTAGTATTGGTGAGGAAACTGAGTTTACCAAATATTTTTTTTATAGCATATGGGATCAGCAAGAGGGAGCCCTTCTTTGGCCTTCAGTTTGTTGTTTGGATAAAAAAGAGAGTCCATGCTAGTGTAGTCAAATAAATCATACTGTAACAAACTCTAAAATTATCAAAATACTCTTACAATGGAATTATATGCATAACACATCTTTTCAAGCTCCAATGGCAAATTTGAGACTGGATTTACGATCAACACGAAAAATTGAGTGGGAAATGCTCTTGGTCGAATTTTAGAGCGACCGAGACAAAAGATAATTTTTCATCATTAAAATGAAAACAAGGTTGATGCATGCTCGAGGCACGATGCACCTGGGACATGAACCAACACTTTTATTTTTTTCAATTTATTTTGTACGAGACTGAAAAATCAATCGAAAAGCGATTTACAAAAAGTTACACATAAAACGTATTTGACAAATCGATTTATGTGTATTTTCATAGAAAAATAGTTTTTCAATGCGTTTTAAGTTTTTAGTCAAAAATTACATAGGTGCGCGCCCAGTCTGTGCGAGGTGAATTTTTTCTTTCAATTCATGAAGGGTGTTTTGGTCATTTTGCTACCCCTCCTAAATCCCAAAAACGTGTATAAGAGTCAATTTATTCGATTAAGGGTTTTTCAAAAACCATTTTTTCTAACTTCCAAGTGAGATTTCTTGAAAAAGAAAGAAAAGAAAGCTTGAGATTTTCAAGATTTGGGGTCAATTCCTTAAAGAAGCTTGAGTTACTCTTCATCCCAGGTATGTAAAATTAACCTAAAGCATGGAATTGTTCTTCCATGTGCCCAATAATTGGAGTAGATAGATAGATGTATGTATTAAGTTCATATATGTAAATTTTGAGTAGTTTCTTGAAAACCTATACTTATGTTATACATTTCTTGTGTGGATGGCCATCACAACCTTAATTTACTACGTATATGGTTTGTTATGAATGATTTCCTACAATACTATATGCTATTTTGTTAAAGATTGCAATAATGAAACTTAGGGGTTGATGTCTAGAGCCTTGATCGTATTAATGTGCTTGTGGTTGTGGTCCGAAATTAAGTGTGTTGATGATGATGTTGATGAAATTGATGTCCTTAAAGTCTTAAGAGGTTGAACTTGATCCTAAAAAAATGTTCCTAATTCATCGAGTTGATGGTTGATGAGATGAGTTGATGTTCTTTGTCCAAAAGAGAATAAATGATGAGAAATCTTGATGTTCAATGTTTATGAGCATATTGAGTCCTGAGAGGAGTATTGAGCACCGAAATGAGTAAGAGTGAGTCCCACTTGCACTCATAACTACGTGGTCAGCATAGGAGAGGATTGGATAGTGAAAATGAATATTTTCTAAGTCCTAAAAAGAACTTGATATTATTATGGATCCATAGATACCACGCCCTTTACCCTAGTAAGGTAATAGGCAGATGCCTCAATAACATCGCTTTGTTGTATCATCACCATCTCATAATCTTGAATGTCATAACAACATCTATGGATCCACAGATGCCATACCCTTACTTCGTTGTATCATGGTTGTAGGTATCATCACCTGAGATGAGTGCCTAGCATTCTGAGTGAGTATCTTATGAGTTGAGATTATATGTTATTTTGTTTGTATTATTTCATTCAGCTATTTTACATACCATACATTTCACGTACTGACTCCACTTATTGCTGCATCGTTTCATGATGCATATACAAAAGATAGAGTACTTCAGCAGATAATCATTGAGGTTCAGAGATTTCTAGTTCTAGAGATTTGGTGAGTCCTCCCTTGTATTTGGAGGATACCTTTTATTTCTTTCCATATAATTTGAGTTTATACTTTTGAACTTGTGGTAGCCATGGTCTGTCATGGTACCTTCTTAGAATGTAGAAGTAGAGACTTCATAAATATAGAGAGGATGGTTTTGATGTTAGGATCTTTCCTATTTTAATCTGTGTTTCTTGAATACATTTTATGCCATGGATGTTGAGACTAGTTTTGGCCTATGGCCCTTATTCTTGCTATAGATGTGATTGAGTTGAGATGCCCACTATTCTATTTACTTAATCCTTGATAAATTTCGCTGTATAGTTGAATGAATGACTGTCTTGAGATCGAACGATTTTATCACGACCCATACCTAGGGCCTACATGTGACATGATGAATGGGAACCCGGGAGTTCCTAAAGAACCCTCAAGATACCAAAACTCACATCATCGGTTCGGAAGCACACACAAATAAACACATAATTCTACAGAACGGAGAAATAGTACTCACTTTATGGGGGCATTTTGGGAATTAGGATCTTTCCATCACAACATATAACAAGCCATCAATCACATAACCAACTCACATAACGATAACCAAGATAACCAACCCATATCATAGACTTAAGTCATATCAGCATAAAATGTAAAGAGGTTTATAAAAAGTCCAACAGTGCCTCTACATAGAAGGGTCGGGACCAAGATATTATGTGGGCTCACCCTTAATATGTAAAGAAACGAAAAGTAATAAAGGTAGATAGATGGTGGATCATCCTTGGAAGATAGTAATCACCACTATAAGTAAACTTGGAATCTGAGCTAAGCGTCAGACGTTGGATGATCAAAGTTCTCGGTTCCTACATGGTGAAATCATGTAGGCAAGAGTATGCTTTAATATGTTTAAAGTACTAAGTATGCGGGATGCAATGCATGAACTTACCAAGAACCTGCATATCAATATTAGATATCAAGGGCACATATTATAGAAGGAGATATATATAACAAGAAGTATAGTATAGCAAGATGTAACGAAACCAATGATGCATGAGGTGCAAATGATGCTCATATATATTGTGGGGATGGGACCTCAACCGACATGAGTAAGACTAATAGAGCTATTACTTGGAATCCCAATGATTACCCCACAATGGTAAAGAGGTGGTTTACTTGCCAAGGGTAAATCATGCTTCACCTTACGGGCCTCCCATTTCGTATGAAGCAACCTTCCTTATGGGCCTCCCATTTCGAATTGAATTTTCATATCAAAATAAATCATATCATATCATTTTTTCTCCTTATGGGCAACCCCATTTCGGAGGCATCTTTCTTTATAGGCCTTTCTTTTCGAAAAGGAAACCTTTGCTTGGCACATAGTTCGAGAAATGGGAGAGGGCCCTTGGGGATAGCCCTAATGCCTCTAATCCATCACTGCTAAGTCGTTATTCCACAAGAATACTTATAGTATATGTAATTATACATGCTTTCAAAAGACACAAGTCTTGCCAGAACATTTCAATGAACAATTGGGCTTAAAGCCAAACATCTTTCATAATAGTTCATACTTAGGCTCAAATGCCAAAATCATACCTTCATAGTCATAATACTCATGCATAGGAATAGCCCATTCATATACCAAAATGGTACAAGCACCCAAAATGCTCAAAGAGCCATAATCAATAGAAATATATGTGATCACATATTGTCATAGCCAATATCTTATCAAAATCATATCATATAACAAACTTGGGCTTAACCCACTTCATAATTTCCATAATAATCCATGTACATGAATGCATATACTATGAATAATGAGAGAAGGACATGGGTAATTAAGCCTTCAAGGGGACATGCAATATTATAATTCCATAAGAAAATATGAGGAGTGATTTTGAATGTTTGAAATAGGTTTTAGGTCTTTAGATATCCTTAGAATAGCATAGGAATTCCCAAAAGACCAATATAAATAACTGAATTTATGAAATCGCCATTAATGAATTGGAGGAAAACTTTACCGAAAGCCATTTGACTTGAGGGTAAACGACTCGTGTGGCACTCCACGGTCTGTGTGGAGTGCCGTGAAACGATACTTAGAAAATTTTCTAAAAATTTCGATCTTGAACCAACACTTAGAATTTTTCGCACGAGCCCACTAAAAGGACACCTTTCACGAGCCGTGTGAAACTACACGGTCCGTGTGGTGCTCCCATCACCCCAACCTTAGGAAAATTTTAGAAAAACGTTACGAGATGGTGACCCCATACTTGGAATATTTTCACTTTGGAGACTTCATGGAAAGCCAAATGGGCCGTCTCACACCACACGACTCGTATGACTGGTCGTGTGGCCTCCCTTAGCCCAAATGATGGGGTTTTCAAGTCTAGGCCACCCCACGGCCCTTAGACATGACCTGTGGAGTGCCACATGGCTCGTGTGTGGTGCCAGTGAGGTATGCCTTAGATTGCACACCACCCCAAGGCCAACATGCAAGATTTGAGGCAAAGTGTGGTCTTACTTGAGGCCACACGATTCGTGTGACCCTACATTGGCCATGTGGTCTCTCTTGAGATACACTTGGTCCAAATCTTTGCCAGAAATAAGATTTTTCAAGATCCAACGATGTCGTACAATATCCAGGTCATTACATCATGTCCCCCTTGGGAACATTCGTCCTCGAATATGCAAGAACAAGGTTTGAAAAGGCTTGAGTTAGAACATGAAACTTTTAAACACAAGATACCATGTATAGTTCATCATTTGAAAATCACAAAGCCATCAAATCTCATGTCAAAATGAAATAAAATAGTCAAAATATCATAAAACCATTCTTAATACATTATACCATGCATAGTTCATCATTTGAAAATCACAAAGACATTAAATCTCATGCCAAAACGAAATAAAATAATTCAAAACATCATAAAACCATTTTAATGCACATGTAAGCATGTCATACCATGAGACTCAAGAAGGAAAGAATTGGGACCAACGAGAAAAGGAAGAGCCAAATACCTTAGGCTTGAGTAGATTAGAAAAGATAGAAATATCGCTTCATCATGTCCAACTCCGCCTCCCATGTAGCACTCTCCATATGTTGGTTCCTCCAAAGCACTTTTACCGATGCTATATCCTTATTACGAAGTATTTCACTTGTCTATCCAGGATTTCCATGGGCACCTCCTCATAAGACAAGTTCTCCTCAACCTCAATGCCCTCCAAAGACACAATGGTGCTAGGATCACCAACCATCTTTCTCAATATGGACACATGAAAGACCAAGTGAATAGAACTCAAATCTAGGGGGTAACTCCACCTTATACACCACATTCCTAATCCGCTCAATAACCTCATAAGGGTCTACATATTAGGGACTTAGCTTCCCTTTCTTGCCAAAAAGTATCACTCCCTTCATAGGTGAGACCTTCACAAACACCCAGTCCCCAATGTAGAACTCAAGATCCCTCTTCCTAGTATCTGAATAGGACTTTTGGTGACTTTGAGCCATCTTCAACCTTTCTCTAATCAACTTTAATTTCTCCATAGCATCCATCACCAAGTCTAGGTCAATCAAAGCCACCTCCTCCAATTCAAACCACCCCACTGGAGACCTACACCTTCTACCATACAAGGCCTCAAATGGTGCCATATCAATGCTAGCATGGAAGCTATTATTATAAGCAAACTAACTAAGTAGGAGATGGTCATTCTAATTACCCTTGAACTCTAACACACAAGCCCTCAACATATCTTCCAAAGTTTGAATCGTCCTTTTGGCTTGCCCATCGATTTGAGGATAAAAGGCGGTGCTCAACTTGACCTTGGTACCAAGTCACTTTTGAAATAACCTCTAAAAAAGAGGTGTAAATTGGGTACCACGATCCAATATGATAGACCTAGGCACACCATGAAGCCTTACCAACTCTCGAATGTACAACTTTGCATAGTCTTTGGCACCAAAAGTAGTCTTACCCAGTAAGAAATAAGCCAATTTAGTCATCAGATCGATGATAATCCAACCACAAAGTCCATATTTAGGTCTTCCCACTACCAAGTAGGAATCTCAATGTCTTGAGCCAACCCACCAGCCTTCGATGCTCAACTTTCACTTGTTGGCAATTTGGGCATTTGGATACAAACTTGCCTATGTCGCTCTTCATACCATGCCACCAATATAACTCTTTCAAATCCTGATACATTTTAGTGGACCCCGAGTAAATAGACTAATGAGAACTATAGGCTTCACTCATGATCATCTTTCTAGGATCATCCACATTCGAAACACATAACCGATCTTGGTACCGAAGTACACCATCTCCCCCTTGGGAGAAAACCTCAATATTCTTTTTGGTAACCAATTCTTCAATTTAACCAAGGATAGATCTAAATCTTGCTTAGCCTTCACATCAACAACTACTGAGAATTCTGCTCCATTTAGAATATGTATACCACCATCATTGGAATCGGCCACTCTAAATCTAATCTAGCCAAATGATGAACATCTCTTACTAACTCCTTCTCCTCCTCCTCAACATGAGCCACGCTTCCCATAGATAGTCTACTAAGAGATCGGCCACCATATTTTCCTTGCCGGGGTGATATAGAATACTCATGTCATAATCCTTTAGGAGTTCCAACTATCTCCTTTGTCTTAAGTTAAAGTCTGTTTGAGTGAACACATATTGCAAGCTCTTCTGAGTTTCTCCTCTTTAATTTATTTGGCATAAACTATAAGTCTAAAGATGTCCATATCCCGATTAAGCATGGCCGTTCGACATTCTTGTACAAGCAAGTCAGAGATACTGGAAATGAACTTATGCATTCTTGCACGAAACCAAAAACCACCTCTCGGAGCATACTTGGAGAGCTTAGTAAACTTGAGGGCATAATCCCTTACACTTATATTACCCTGCCCTGATCGGTGAAAACATCAACATGAACCCTGTACAAATAATGCCTCCAAATTTTCAAACCAAAAACCACCTCTGCTAACTCAAGGTCATGAGTCGGGTAATTATGCTCATGCACCTTCAATTGCCTTGATGGATAAGTCTTGGACGTTAGGATCATACATTCTTCTCCATTTGAGTTTCTCCTCTTTAATTTATTTGGCATAAACTATAAGTCTAAAGATGTCCATATCCCGATTAAGCATGGCCGTTCGACATTCTTGTACAAGCAAGTCACCAACCCAATTTGAGAAGCATCACAATACACCACAAACCCATCCAAACCATTTGGTAGATTCAAAATCGGAGCCAATGTAAGTCGATCTTTCAAAGTTTGGAAACTCTTCTCACACTCATCCGACCACACAAACTTAGCCTTTTTTTGGGTCAACTTGGTCAATGGAGATGCAATGGACGAGAACCCCTCTATGAATCTTCTATAATAACCTGCTAACCCAAGGAAGCTTCAAATCTCCAAAGGAGTCAATAGTCTAGGCCAATTCTTTACTGCCTCGGTCTTCTTTGGATCCACTTTTATAGTATCACCAGATACCACATGGTCCAAAAAAGTAACTTCACCTAATCAAAACTCATATTTTCTAAATTTGGATACAATTTCTTCTCTCTCAAGGTTTACAAAATAGACCTCAAATGATCCATATGTTCTCGCTCACTCTGGAATAAATGAGAATACCATCAATGAAGATAACCACAAAACTATCAAAAAGTGGCTTGACCAAATGATTCATAAGATCCATAAACATGGCTGGAGCATTAGTTAGGCCAAACGACATCACTACAAACTCAAAGTGCCCTTACCTCATCTGAAAGGCTATCTTGGGAATATCACATTCTCTAACCTTTAACTGATGATGCCTAGAGTAAAGGTCAATCTTTGAAAAGTGAGTGGCTGCCTTAAAGTTGGTCAAATAAGTCATCGATCCTAGGTAATGGATTCTTATTTTTAATGGCCACCTTATTCAATTGCCTATAATTGATACACATCCGAAGAGATCCATCTTTGTTCTTTACAAACAACACCGGAGCACTCCATGGAGATATACTTGGCCTGATGAAATCCTTCTCTCACAAATCTTTCAACTTATCCTTCAATTCTTTCAACTCAATTGGTGCCATATGATAGGGAGGAATAGAGATAAGTTGAGTATCCAAAAGAAGATCTATGCTAAAGTTTTCTAAGGAATACCGGGAAGTCTTTGGGAAACACATCCAGAAACCCATTCATCACCAGAATGGACTCAAGGGTAGGCAATTTCGATTCCATATCCTTGACCCTCACAATGTGATATATACACCCCTTGGAGATCATCTTTCGAGCTTTGGGGCGGAAAATAAACCAACCCTTAATGGTGAAATCACTACCTTTCCATTCAAGAATGGGCTCATCGGGAGGTTGGAACTTAACCTTTCGGGTTCTACAATCTATTGAAGCATATGATGCATGCAACCAATCCATCCTAAAAATTATATCAAAATCATATATTTCAAG
Organism: Solanum virginianum; assembly: GCA_000787875.1. Taxonomy (NCBI): domain Eukaryota; kingdom Viridiplantae; phylum Streptophyta; class Magnoliopsida; order Solanales; family Solanaceae; genus Solanum; species Solanum virginianum. Next base: position 48,615 of record DF360764.1, on the reverse strand, counting down.
TTCCACAAGATCACACCGAAATACCTTATGCAATATAGAAAAAGGACAACCATGATAGACCCTATATGCAACCACAAATTTACCCATATGAGTATAAACCAAGTAAGGCTCTTTCAAAATTTTTGGACTCATACCAACTTAACAGCCAATAGAGGAGTCACAAATGACAAGTTTGCACCCAGATCAAGCAAATCATAAACATCAAAATCAAAGACTTTTAATGTACCAGTCACAACACCCAGAGCCTCCTCGACCTCCTGATGTGCATGAAGAACATATAATCTATTGTTTCTTGGAGCAACACCTTAAGAAACTATTGGCTGATCTTGTTCACCCTAAGCTACCCGGCCTTGACCCTTCGGAGGATTCTTGGGACAATCAACAACCTTGTGATTCTTATCACTACACCCAAAACAAGCACCCGAGATTCTCCAACAGTTACCTATGTGGTGCTTCACACACTTATCACATAAAGGGTATCCATGTCCACCACCAACTCATGCCCTAGGAGAAGGCACCCCAGCATTAGCAACCCGAGCACCTAAACCTTTGTCTTGTTGCCACCTCGAGAGCCAGAGAAACCACCATCAAAACGGGACCTCTTAGGATCATACATTCTTCTCCATTTGAGTTTCTCCTCTTTAATTTATTTGGCATAAACTATAAGTCTAAAGATGTCCATATCCCGATTAAGCATGGCCGTTCGACATTCTTGTACAAGCAAGTCAGAGATACTGGAAATGAACTTATGCATTCTTGCACGAGGATTAGCCACAAATGTCGGAGCATACTTGGAGAGCTTAGTAAACTTGAGGGCATAATCCCTTACACTTATATTACCCTGCCTAAGGTTGATGAACTCGGTCATCTTAGCTTTCCTAAGCTCAAATAGGAAGAAACGATCCAGGAAAGCAAATTTGAACTCCTCCCAATTGAAAGCATCACCACAAACCCTCTCCATAGACCATTGAGTATACCACACCTATGCCACGTCCTTTAACTAAGAAGCAGCCAGTTCAGCCCTCTCCTTAGAAGTGACACCCATGACATTTAATACTTTGGAGAGATCATCAATGAACTCTTGAGCATCGTTATCAGCGTTAGGCCTAAAGAACTCCGGAGGATTTATCCAGGTGAAATATCTTACTCTAGAAGTGGGAGTGGGATCCCTAGGCAGGTTAGCCTGCCTAGTCTGAGTAGTCACTACTTGGGAAAGCATAGCAAAGGCCGTAAAGAATTCACTATTAGAGATAAGCTCATCCATAGGCCCTTGAGGTGCTTGACCCTCATTAGCTGGGGCTGATCTGGCTAGTCTACCACGAGGCATCTTCTAAAATAGAGCAAGGATACTATTCAGGGGCAAGAGCGAATCCAACTATTCACAGCATGACATAAGACTTGAAAAAGTGAGACAATTCCTAAAACGTCATCTTAGCCTCCACTTATAGGCATGTTGCACTTCACACCCATAAATAAGACTCTACTTAATGCTACATTGGACTCTGAGGATCATTTACAAACTTAGGGCTCTAATACCATTTTTGTCATGACCCAGACTTGGGCCTAGATGTAACATGATGAATAGGAACCCAGGAGTTCCCAAACAAGCCTCAAGATACCAAAACTCACATCATTGATTTGGAAGCACACATAAATAAAACCATAATTCTATGGAACGGAGAAATATAACTCACTCTATGGGGGCATTTCGGGACTTAGGATCTTTCCATTACAACATATAATAAGCCACCAATCACATAACCAACTCACATAATGATATGATAACCAACCCATATCATAGACTTATGTCATATCACATAGCATAAAACATAAGGAGATTTATAAGATATCCAATAGTGCATCTACATAAAAGTATCGAGGGCCAAGATATTCCTCGGGCTCACCCTCAATACATAAAGAAACGAAAAGTAATAAAGATAGATAGATGGTGGATTGTCCTTGGAAGATAGGACTCACCACTACAAGTAAACTTGGAATCCGAGCTAAGCGTCAAACAGTGGATGATCAAAGTCTTCAATCCCTACATAGTGAAATCATGTAGGCAAGAGTATGCGTTAGTACATTTGAATGTACTAAGTATGCGGGATGCAATGCATGAACTTACCAAAAACCTGCATATCAATGTTAGATGAAAAGGACACATATTATAGAAGGAGATACAGATAACAAGAAGTATAGTATAGCAAGATATCGTGAAACCAATGATGCATGAGGTGCAAGTGATACTCATATATATAGTGGGGATGAGACCTCAACCGACATGAGTAAGACCAAGCAAGCTATTACTTGGAATCTCGATGATTACCCCTCATTGATAAAGAGGTGGTTTACTTGCCAAGGGTAAATCATGCTTTACCTTACGAGCCTCCCACTTCGTATGAAATAACCTTTCTTATGGTCCTCCCATTTCGGATAGGATTTTCATATCAAAACATATTATATCATTTCTTCTCTTTACGGGCAACCTCATTTAGGAGGCATCTTTTCTTAAGAGCCTTTCATTTTGAAAGGAAACCTATGCTAGGCACATAGTTTGAGAAATAGGAGAGGGCCCTTGAGGATAGCCCTAACGCCCCTAATCCATTGGTACTAAGTTGTCATCCCACAAGAATACTTATAGTATACATAATTATACATGTTTTCAAAAGATACAAGTCTTGCCAAAATATTTCAATGCACAATTGGGCTTAAAGCCAAACATCTTTCATAATAGTTCATACTTAGGCTCAAATGCCAAAATCATACCATCATAGTCATAATACTCATGCATAGGAATAGCCCACTCATATACCAAAATGGTGCAATCACCTAAAATATTCAAAGAGCCATAATCAATAGACATATATGTGATCACATCTTTTCATAATTAATATCTTATCAAAATCATATCATATAACAAAATTGGACTTAATTCACTTCATAATTTCCATAATAATCCATGTACATGACTGCATATGTTATGAATAATGAGAGAATGACATGAGTAATTAAGATTAAGTCTAAAATCCATAATATAATATGAAATTTAATTGAAAGAATAATTAAATCCACCTTTAAAATCATAATATAATCACCCATATATAAACATATCTTTAAGGGGACATGCATACTTATAATTCCATAAACCCAAAGTAAATTTTCATAAAATGGTCTAAATCACCATAAATCATCAAATAAACACTACCCATGCATAAATAAAATTTTATGAATCATAATATTCAAAATCCCAATTTAAAGTAAACTAGAAATTAATAAAATTGCTTGAAATAGTTTGGATCTCCTTATATAAATAGAATTTTAGGAATCATAATATTCAAAGCGTCATGTTATCTCGGGTGATGGTATTCGAGTGGATGCCCAGAAAATTGAAGCTGTTAAGAACTGGCCCAGACTGACATCTCCAACTAACATAAGAAGTTTCTTGGGGTTAGCAAGCTACTACCGCAGATTTGTTGATGAGTTTTCGGCCAGAACTACTAAAGTTCCACAGGCACCCCCTGTACAGCCACAACCAGCCTCTACTTTAGAGGTGGAATTTAGGGGATCCATTACTATGCTTACCCAACTAGCATCTCCTAAGTTAATAATCAAGGTCTTTAAGCCCCTAATTTAAGCTCCCAAGAGTCCACAACTGCAACCAGGCTTAGAGACTTCTTACTGATGAACCCACCAGTTTATATGGGGTTAAAGGATGAAAAGGATATATAGAACTTTATCGAAGAGATGTGGAAGGTTTTGAGGGCCATGCATGCTAACAAGGTTGAAGGAGTTGATCTTGCCTCCTATCACCTGAAAGATGTTGCAAATATCTGGTATAGCCAGTAGAAGGATAGCCAAGGTAAGGATGTTGAGCTTGCTGAGTGGGGTGAGTTTGAGACTGTGTTCCTTGACCACTTCTTTCCCCAAGAGTTGAGGGAGGCAAAGGTTGATGAGTTCATGAACTTAAAGAAAGAGAGGTTAACTGTTAAGGAGTATAGTCTCAAGTTTACTAAGTTATCTAGATATGCTCTTGAGATGGTCCAAGAAATGAGGGCAAAGATGAGAAAGTTTGTGTTTGGCTTGGGTAGGTATGTGAAGAAGGTATGAAAAACAGCATTGTTGATCCTAGGTATAGACATCTACAGGGTTATAGTATATGCCCAGCAAACCAAGGAAGAAAAAAAGAGAGATAGAGAAGAGAATCTGAGCAAGAAAGCCAAATTAGCAGGGCATGAGCCTAGACAATAGAGATAGAATAAGGGTGATAAATCCTACTTTCAGAAGTGGTATTCTAAAAGCGACAGAAAAGAGAAGATGAGTAGGAAAGCAAAATCAGCAGGGCATGAACCTAGCCAACAGAGATAAAAAAGGGTGACAAGTCCTACTTTCAGAAGAGATCTTCTCATCGTGCAACCTCTGTAGCGAGTGTGCTCATCTAACAAAATAGGTATGATCAGAAGTCTTATGGTCACTAAAATTTCAGGGCTCAGAGTTGTCAATCTCAGGCTAGTGTGACCCATGGTTTGAATGGAAAGCCACCCTATGGTAAGTGTGGAAAATTTCATCTGGGTGAGTATTGTGTGGGCATAGATGCTTGTTATATATATGGACAGGCTGGTTACTTCCAGTATGAGTGCCCAAAAAGGAGATAGGGTGAGGGAAGAAATAAAGCATAGTCCTCTGTGGCACCCCTAGCTGGCAGTCATTAGAGGGGTACTACTCTAGGTACAGGAGGGGGGGACAAACCATCTTTATTCAATGGGTAATCGTTAGGATCAAGAGGTTGCCCCAAATGTCATTATGGGTATGCTTTGAGTCTTTACTTTTGATTATTATGCATTACTTGACCCAGGTACCACTTTATCTTTTATAACTCCCTATGTGGCTAGTAAATTTGGTATCCTTCCAGGGTGTTTGCTTGAACACTTTTCTGTTTCCACTATTACTAGTAAATCTATCTTAGCTGAGAGGATTTACAAGGATTGTGTAGTATCTTCTATCATAGGGATACCTTGGCTAACTTGGTTGAGTTGGAGATGGTTAACTTTGATGTGATCCTTAGCATGGATTGACTTCATGCTTGTTATGCCTCTGTTGATTATAGGACCCGAATTATTAAGTTCCAATTCCCTAATGAACCTATCTTAGAGTGGAAGGGGAGTTCTGTTGCACCTAAGGAAATTTTATCTCCTATCTTAGAGCCAAAAAACTAATCTCTAAAAGTTGTATTTACCATCTCGTGCGAGTTAGGTCTGATGATATTGAGCCTCCTACTCTAGATTCAATTGTAATTGTAAATGAGTTTCCTGAAGATCTACCTGGAGTCCCTCCTAATAGGGAGATCAACTTTGGGATTGATGTTCTCCCTAATACTTAACCTAACTCAATTCCACTTATAGGATGGCCTACACAGAATTGAAACAGTTGATAGAGAAATTAAAAGACTTGTTCGAGAAGGGTTTCATAAGGCCTAGTATTTCTCCTTGGGGTGTTCCTATCCTATTTGTGCATATGAAAGATGGGTCTTTCAGAATGTGCATAGACTATAGGCAATTGAACAAGGTCACAATAAAAAATAAGTATCCTCTCCCCAGGATAGATGATCTATCTGACCAACTTTAGGGTACCACTTGCTTCTCCAAGATAGACCTCATATCAGCCTACCATTAGTTGAAAGTGAGGAAATGTGATATCCCAAAGACAACCTTTAGGACAAGGTATGGCCATTTCGAATTCTTGGTGATGTCCTTTGGGTTGACCAATGCACTTGCAGCCTTTATGGACTTAATGAACAGAGTATTCAGACCTATCTTGACATATTCATGATTGTATTTATTGATGACATCCTAGTGTATTCTAAGGATTAAGAGAAGCATGCCAATCATCTCAGAGTAGTTTTTCAAAGCCTCAAAGATCATGGGTTGTATGCAAAGTTTTCAAACTGTGAGTTTTTTGGCTCAAGTTAGTGGCCTTCTTAGGTCATGTTATCTCGGGTGATGGTATTCGAGTGGATGCCCAGAAAATTGAAGCTGTTAAGAACTGGCCCAGACTGACATCTCCAACTAACATAAGAAGTTTCTTGGGGTTAGCAAGCTACTACCGCAGATTTGTTGATGAGTTTTCTTCTTTGTCTGCACTATTGACTAGGCTCACTTAGAAAAACACCAAGTTTCAGTGGTTTGATGAATGTGAGCAAAGTTTTCAAGAGTTGAAGAGTAGATTAACTACCACACCAGTTTTGACTTTGCCCGATGGGACAGAAGACTTTGTGATATATTATGATGCATCCAGAGTTGGACTGGGTTGTGTACTAATGCAGAGAGGGAATGTGATAGCTTATACTTCTAGGCAACTTAAGATTCATGAGAAGAACTATCTGATTCATGATATTGAGTTGGCAGTAGTGATGTTCCCACTTAAGATCTGGTGCCACTAGTTGTATAGAGTGCATGTGGACGTGTTCACTAACCATAAGAGCTTGCAATATGTTTTCTGTTAGAAGGAGCTCAACCTGTGACAGAGGAGATGACTGGAGTTGCTCAAGGAGTATGACATGAGCATTCGTGCGATATAGGAGATGACTGGAGTTGCTCAAGGAGTATGACATGAGCATTCTCTACCACCACATAAGGCTAACATTATTGCTAATGCTCTTAGGAGGTTATCCATGGGTAGCACTACCCATGGGGAGGAAGGGAAGAAAGAGTTGACTAAGGAAGTGCACAGATTGGCCCGCTTAGGAGTACAACTTGAAAAAAACAATAAAGGTGGGGTCAATATTCAGAATGAGTTTGCTTTATCTTTAGTGTTAGAGGTAAATGAAAAATAAGACCAAGATCCCATATTATTCTAACTGAAAGAAGTTGTCCACAAGCAAAAGGTGATGGTCTTCTCCAAAGAGGAAGATGAAGTATTGAGATACCAGAATAGATTATGTATTCCTGATGTTGATGGTGTTTGAGAAAGAATCATGGCTGAAGCTAACATCTCTAGATATTTCATTTATCCTAGCTCCACCAAGATGTACCACGACTTGAGAGAAATCTATTGGTGGAATGAAATGAAAAAGGATATTGCTGAGTTTCTCGCGAAGTGTCCCAATTGTCAACAGGTCAAGGTTGAACATCAAAGATCATGTGATTGGCTTAAAGCTTTGGAATTCCTAAGTGGAAGTGGGAGATGATCAACATAGACTTTATTACTGGCTTACCCAGGTCCTGAAAGCAGATGATTCGATATGGGTGATCATGCATAGGATCACCAAGTCTGCTCACTTCTTAGCAGTTAAGACGACTAACATTGTAGAGGAGTTTGCTAAGTTGTACATTCGTGAGATTGCGAGGTTCTATGGAGTTCCCTTGTCTATCATCTCGGACAAAGGGGCTCAATTCAGCTCCCAATTTTGGAGATCTTTTCAGAAAGGGTTGGGTAGCAAGGTAAATCTAAGTACAATTTCCACCCTGAGATAAATGGTCAAGCTGAATGCACCATTCAAACTTTGGAGGATATGTTAAGGGCTTGCGTCCTCAACTTCAAGGGGAATTGGGACGACCACTTGCCATTAATCGTATTTGCATATAACAATAGTTATGATACAAGTATCCAAATAGCCCCCTTTAAGGCTTTATATGGGAGGAGATATAGATCGCTAATTGGGTGGTTTGAGGTTGGTGCAGCTGAGTTGATTGGACCTGATCCTATCCACCAGTCTATGGAGAAGGTGAAGATTATTAGAGAGAGGTTGAAGACCACACAAAGTTGCCAAAACTCTTACACTGATTTGAGAAGAAGGGACTTAGAATTCGAGGTGGATGATTGGGTGTACTTGAAAGTGTCACCCATAAAGGGTATCATGAGGTTCGGTAAAAAGGGGAAGGTGAGTCCATACTACATCGGACCTTATCAAATTTTGAGGAGGATTGGGTAGGTCATCTATGAGTTAGAATTACCTTCCAAGTTAGACGAGATTCATGCCGTATTCCATATTTTGATGCTGAAGAAGTGCTTGAGAGGTCTTACTTTGGTGATCCCTATTGAGAGTATGGGCGTAAAAGATAGCCTGTCCTATGAGGAGATTCCAGTCAAAATTCTTGACCGCCAAGTTCATAAGCTGAGGAACAAAGAGATAGCCTCCGTCAAGATCCGATGGAGGAACTAATTTGTTAAGAAAGCTATGTAGGAAGCTGAGGAAGCTATGAGGACTAAATACCCACATCTATTCATGCCAAATGATGATGATGTCGAATATAAAGTTCCTATCTTTAACTTAATTGATGTTTCCAATCTTGAGTTGACATGTTTATTCTAGAGTACGAGTAGAGTTTATGAAGGCTGATGAAGAGTTGAGAGTTCGAGTTATCAAGTGAGTATTGAGATGCGTCTTGAGTCTACTCATGCCTTATTTCAACCTCTACTCATTATTCAAGGATGAAGGATCCCAAGGGGGAGATGATGTAACACCCCGTGAAATTATCGAAATACCTCTAAAATGAAATAGTGCACATAATATGTTTTCTCAAGATCCAATGGAAAATCAGAGACTGAATTTTGCGATTAGCATGGAAAACTGTGTGGGAGAATGGTCTCGGTCGAATTTTAGAGGATCAAGTTAAAAGATAATTTTTTATAATAAAAATGAAAACAGTGTTGATGCGCACCCGGAATGCGAACCAACACTTGTATTTGTTTCAATTTTTTCTGCAAGACTGAAAAATTGATCGAAAAGCAATTTATGAAAAATTACACATAAAACACATTTGAAAATGCAATTTATGTGTATTTTCATAGAAAAATAGTTCTTCAAAACGTTTTAAGTTTTTGGTCAAAGATTACTTAGGTGCGCGCCCAGTCCGCATCATGGAATGGGTTATTTTGAGGTAAAATTTTTCTTTCAATTCATGAAGGGTGTTTTTGTCATTTCCCAACCCCTCATAAGTCCTACAACTGTGTATAAGGGTCATCTTCATCAGATTAAGGGTTTCAAAACCCTTTTTTCCTAGCTTCCAAGTGAGAGTTCTCGAGAGAGGAAAAAGAGAAAGCTTGAGATTTTCAAGATTAAGGGTCAATTACTTGATGAATCATGAGTTATTCTTCATTCCAGGTATGTAAGGCTAACTTAAAGCATGAAATTATTCTTCTATGTGCCCAAAAATTGGAATAGATAGATAGACATGTGTATTGAGTTCATATATGTAAATTTTGAGTAGTTTCTTGAAAACCTATACTTATATTACGTACTCCTTATATGGATGGCCATCATAACCTTAACTTATTGTGTATATGATCTGTTATAAATGATTTCCTACAATCTTATATGCTGCTTTGTTAAAGATTACAAGAATGAAACTTAGGGGTTGATGTCTAGAGCTTTGGTCGTATTAATGTGCTTGTGGTTGTGGTTTGAAATTAAGTGTGTCGATGATGATGTTGATGAAATTGATGTCCTTAAAGTCTTAAAGTGGTTGAACTTGATCATAAAAATATGTTCCTAATCCATCGAGTTGATGATTGATGAGATGAGTTGATGTTCTTTGTCCAAAAGAGAATAAATGACGAGAAATCTTGATGTTCAATGTTTATGAGCATATTAATTCCTGGGAGGAGTATTGAGCATCGAAATAAGTAAGAGTGAGTCCCACTCATACTCATAACTACGTGGCCAGCATAGGAGAGGATTGGACGGTGAAAATGAATATTTCCTTAGTCCTAAAAGAGGACTTGATATTACTATGGATCCATAGATGCCACGCCCTTTACCACAGTAAGGTACTAGGCAGATGCCACTACAACATCACTTTTTTGTATCATCATTAGCTTATAGGTAAAGATTGTAGGTCCGAGAAACTCCCAGCTAGGTTCTCCAATGATAGTACTCTGATGTTGAGTTGATGGTTTGAGTGTTGATTAATGTTGATGAGTTATTATCTACTTCTTTTCCTTACCTGATATGAGTGCCTATCATTTTGAGTGAGTATCTTATGAGTTGAGATTATTCCATGTTATTTTTGCTTGTATTATTTCATTCAACTATTTTACATATCATACATTCCCCGTACTAATGCCACTCGGTGCTACATTATTTCATGATGCAAATATGGAAGATAGAGGACTTTAACAGGCAAATCGTTAAGGTTCAGAGATTTCTAGTTCCACAGATTTGGTGAGCCCTCCCCTGCATTTAGAGAATACTTTTTATTTATTTCTATATGATTTGAATTTATTCTTTTGAGCTTATGGTAGGCATGGTCTGATATGGTACCTTCTTAAACTGTAGAAGTAGAGGCTTCATAAACATAAAAAGGATGGGTTTGATGTTAGGATCTTTCTCGTTTTAATGAGTTTCTTGAATACACTTTATGCCATGGATGTTGAGACTAGTTTTTGCCTATGACCCTTATTCTTGCTATAGATATGATTGAGTTGAGATGCCCACTATACTATTTACTTAATCTCCTAATGAATTCAACTGTGTAGTTGAATGAATGACTGTCTTGAGACCCAGCGGTTCGCTTGGGAACTACCAATAGTCTCTGAGTGGCGGTTATGTCTAGGGTACCCTTCTAGGGTGTGACACATACTCTTTGATTAAGTCTAATGCAAACTTTCTCTGTGAGATAAGAACTCCATCAGTGGTATACAAGACTTTTAGACCCAAGAAATAGTGTAGTCTCCCTAAGTCTTTTATCATAAAGATGTCATGAAGGAAAACTTTCAAGTTTAATTTTTAAAAATCTGTAACAGTGAGGATCACACCATCCACATAAACAACAACAAAAATGGTGGAAGAATTGATTGTCTTGTGGACAAGGGAATAATCATTTTCTGGTTGTTTATAGCTTTTGATTATAGAGCTTTTGCCAATTTAGCATACCATTGCCTGCTAGCCTATTTTAAATCATAGAGTAACTTGTTCAATTTATAGATAAGTCCTGATTTGTCAAGAATTAGACTCTTAGGTGCCTCCATATGGACTTTATCATGTAGGTCTCCATGTAAGAAGACATTTCAAGCTAATGTTGTATTCTCTTATCATATAAGAGGGACTAAGGGAATTACCACAAAGCAGCCTCTTCTCTGTCTACATATCTATTTATCCTGGAGAAATTTTTGGTATTTCATCATTTACAATTTTTGAATTAGAAGAAACCCTCTATACTCAATTGCCTCTCAATTTTTCTATTTTTCTTTTATTTATTATTATTCTCCTTTGTTTCTTTGTCTTGTTTTTTCCTTTTTTTTTTGAACTTTTATTTTTTTCTTTCTTTATTTTTCATCTTTTTCTTTTTTCTCTCTTTCTTTTTTTAATTTATTATTTTTTGTCTTCTCTTTTTTTTGGTCTATTTCTATTTTATTAAATTTTTTTTTTCTATTCTATTAAATCATTACGTTATAGAACATCTCATAAATCAACACGTAATGTGGTAATGTCAAATGTTGCTCATGAGGCTTAACTTGTTTAGAGATCCTTGGACTAACAAATCTAACTTCTAATGCAATAGTTGTGGAGTACCTCATAAATCAAAATAAAATGTGACATGTCAAGTCTTGCCCATGGGGTTAACTTGTTGTTTTGAAGTCCTTGGACTAAGAGGCAAAAACTATACATATGATAAAACAAAACACAATGTAGTTGTCAAGTCTTGCCATTGTCCTTAAGTTGTTAAGTTCTTGGTCTAAGTCTTGCCTCTGAGGCAAAAGTTATAGAACATCTAATAAATTAAGACATAACGTGATAACGTCAAACCTTCTCCTTGGGTCTTAACTTGTTGTTTAGAAGTCCTTGAGCCAATGGACAAAAGTTATAGACCATGTAATAGTGTCAAGTCTTGCCCATAGAGCAGAATTTGTAAAGTTCTTTTTCTAAGTCTTGCCTATAAGACAAGAGTTATAGAGTATCTCATAAATCAATATAAAAATAACTGTGTCAACTCTTACCCATGGGATGTAACTAATTTTGTAAAAGTTTTTATGCCAAATATGGCCTCTAAAATAAGAGTTATAGAGTATCTCCTAAAATTTCAACCATATATATTTAAAATAATAAATATGAAAAAATTATCTTGAATCTTGGCACTTGAATTTAGAAATTATTTTATTTAAAACAAATACAAAATATATAAAATAAAAATTGTTTATAGTTCCATAATTAAAAAAGGAGAGAATAAATAAACATAAGAAAAAAAATGAAAAGAAAGAAAAAGATAGAAAAAAAACATAAGAGGAAAAGAAAGAAATAAGGAAAAGAAACACTATAAATTATGTTGCATCAATAGGGTCTACCTATAAAAAATAAATAAAAACAAATAACTAAAAATAAGAACAAAGGTAAGAGTTTAAATTTTGATTATTTATTTAACTGTTACCCATAAGGCATATTTTAAATTTTTAAAGGCTTGAGCAATGTATTGCCTCAAAGGTAAAAATTCTAGGGCATATTATAAATTTAATACAATAAAATAGTGTAAATCCTTGCCCATAAGGCAGGTCTGCGAAGGTGAAATAATGGATCCTTATAGCTGAGGGACAATTTTGTCCAAAAATATATTCTTAAACGAATGGGGGGGGGGGGGTTTT
>DF360764.1:2256-20516 GCA_000787875.1 Solanum virginianum | reverse complement strand
TATATATATATATATATATATATATATATACACACTTTGTAACCTAGCTGGAAATATACTGTATTCTAATAACTCCTCAAATCAATAAACTATCTCTTCTTTGCCCGTGGACGTAGCCGATGCATTATCCGTGAACCACGTTAAATTCTGTGTTCGTTCTTGTTATTTTCTCTATGTTTATACGCATCTGTTCTAACAGTATTTTTGGGTAAATTATTGATAACCCATTTAACCCTTACCTATAGACTAATGTTATATAGTTCTGCAATGCCTGAAATCTTCTGCATATACAGTATAATTCATGATTTAGTTTCATTTTTTACATGATCAAAACTTTGTCCAACAGTCCAATATTTTATTTTCTACTTCTTTCTCTTTTGGGGCATTTGCAGCCTATTTTGGTGTTAATTCTTGATAACTTATGACTTTATTTTCACCTATGAAATGTTGTTATTCTCAAGCAATGATAATAGTTACTTTATTGTGCTTTCTAGTTGAGTTGTAACTGTAATAGTTTATGTATAATGCTTTACACTTGACTTGGAGATAGGAGATCCCTTAAAATGGGTTTAACTTGCATTTTACCCAACCTATATTTTACCCATATTAAAATGAGTGGGTTGAATTACAACTCATTTTTTTCAACCCATTTTTAACCCGCCCAAATTCAACCCAACTCGCTCATTTATTGGCACTAGTATGTGGTAAGGTAATGTGAATCATTAACGAAAATAAGAGAAAATTAAGTAAATTATTAGCTCATAAGCTTTAGTTATCATATTTGTAGCATAATCTATAAAAATTACCTAAACTGACCATTCAACTATATTATTTTTCCAAAAGAAAATGGCCACGCAACTCAACTTTCTTTTATTTCTGCATCTTCTTCATCCTTCTAAGTTGTCGTCTTCCTACTCCTTTTTTTCATCTTTCTACTTTTTTAATTTTTTGTCCTATTTCTTCTTCTTCGTCGTTGTTTTTACTTTTTCTATAAAATTTGATATACCGCAAATATAAATCATTTTGAGCAAATTACACATCAAAAGACCCGAAAAGATCAAGAAAATTTCATATTAGAATGCTTAAAGATGATTTTGAATTGGCAGGAATTTAATAGTCATTGTCCACTTCATGTAACTTATATTACATTAATCTTTTTTAGCGTATCATAATGTAAAGGGATTATATAGTCTGAAACACCCCCATGTGCTTCAGAATGTCCAATAATCATAATTTCTATATATCTCAAAAAACTATGCATGATTTCAAAAATCTGACTTCATATTCTTGATCAGGGGCAAAATTGAGTGGGAAATGGGTAAAATCCGAATTTTAGAAGGCCCGTATCGAAAAATAATTTTAGCTAATTAACGATTTTTAGAGAACCTACACGCCCAGGCCGCGACGCGCCTGGGGCGCGCAGCTGTGTATTGTGTTGTCCACATTTGGTCCGTGTCGCGAACTGGACGCGTACCAGCGTAAAATTTCCCCAATTTTCTCATTTCGTCCAAGGGCATTGGGATAATAACCCAATGCCCATTTAAATATGAAATCTTTTATACTTAGCCATTTTTCAACTCTAGAACTCACTAAACCCTCTCTAAAACCTCTCCAAGACTTTATCAAATTCTTCATTCAAATTCAAGGGTCTCAAGAACAACTTTGGATTTCAAGGACCCAATTCAAGCTTCAAGTCTCCTTCAAGTTTACTCCAAGAAATTCAAGGTTTAAAGTATGTGGGTCTCCATCTATGGGTCCTTTCTTATTTTATAAAAATTGCATGATTTCGAATGGTATTCCTTATGGGTACCTCTTATATTGCATTATGAATGAAGATTATGTTGGGGTTTATCAATTATTGATTGATTATACATGAATATCTATTTTAAGCTTATTTTATGAGTTGATTTATGTCTATTGGGATTATGCATGATTTGAACTGTGAAAACTATGAACTAGTGTGAATTTTAAGATGGATTTCATATTACTCAAAATGAGGGTTTCACTACAATATTTGTGGGTTGATTTGACTGGCTTTGAAAGGAATTGATTTTACTCTCTCTTGTATTATACTCTTGAATTGCATGATGTTGAGTAAAGTTCATGTATCCACCATGTGTTTGATTAAATTACATGATAAGGATTTACAAGTTAAAGTTGAGTTATTGCATGATTTACAAGTCAAACTATTTCAAGATAATTATGGGCTCCCGAGCATGTATTTAATTCATGAAAGTATCTATAATTTTACAAGTGACAAGTTGAGCCCTATTTCAAGATTTTACCCTCTTGTAAGTCATTCATGTCAAGTTGAGAGATCAAGCATAATTATTATTTTACCCTCATATTCAAGTTCAAGTAATCTCACAAGTAGAGGTCAAACATGTGAATGAGCTACTCATGTCATGTTATCGTGTCTCTTACAAGTTATTCATGTTATTATTAAAGTTATGATTATTTCAAGTATTACATGGGATTAGACTTAGCACCGATTGAGGCTTAAGGTGGGGGCTCGACTCAAGGGGTCCTTATATAAAGTTTTTAGTCTCTAAATCATGTGCCACAATAGGATGATATTATTTTCCTAAATGGGCTTTGCTAGTGGATCCATCTCATTTCATGTTATCATGTATGGTTTGCCTTGGCAAGTAGACTACACTTCGCTCGGGGGTGTCATGCCCGGTCATCTTACCGAGAGGGTGTCATACCTTAGATTCCAAGTAGTAGCTCGCTTTGTCTATGTCGGTTAAGGTCTCCTCCAACATATGTATGATATATTATGCAAGTTAAATGTTTTACATGCATGTTTTATTACAAGCAATGATCATACATGTCATATTGAGATTATATCCATTACCTATATGTATGCATTTTGAATATTATGGCTTACATCTTTGTTGCATTGCACCCCCGAATACTTAGTACATTCCAAGCACTAACGCATACTCTATGCCTACATGATATTACCATGTAGGAACCAGAGCTCCTATCGATCATCCTCCTCCACGTGGCAGGTTCGGTTCTTTGAAGAAATCTTTGCTGAGTCCTCAACTCCGAGGACAATATCTATATTATTCATGCTAGATTGAGACTTCTTCTTTATGAGGGTGAGCTTGGCAAATGTCTTGGCCCCCATTCCATTCTTAAGTAGAGGTGTTGTTGGATACTAAGTTTGTATATGAGTATGAGCTCGACTCTCCTTATGTTTCTACGATTAAGAAAGACTTCCCTTAGTCCCGCTTTCCTTTTTAATATTTGACTCTTGATATTATTTTATTTTGCTTCTGCAACAAACGATGTGTACATGATGTGCTAAGAGGCTTGTTTGGGTTGTCTTCGAACTTTCCATTCACTGTGTCATATCTAGGCACTATACTTGAATTGTGACATAGTCAGTGTATAACTCATGTAGTTTTATGAGCGGCTAGTGCTCTGGTCATCTGAGTAGACACAAAGGGTCGAGAACTAATTGATACTCTTCTTATCTAAATTGCATTATGATACGCTCAGCAGACACAAAGGGTCGAGAACCAATTTATACTAATCACACCACTTTATTGATTAAAATAGCACTCAAAAACGACTGTCCTGGAAGGTTATTATAATTAGTAGATTTAAAATCATGTTAATTGAAAACTTGATGTAATATCATTTACATTCTTTCAAAGATTGGTAAAAAAGGGTGATTTTTGGGGTAAAATACAAGGAAGTGTTGACCCAAACAATCCATTATGTAAACCAATTAACAAATATAATATGTTTTTTTTTTTCTAAAAGAATACTTAGAATTAGTATAAATATATTTTTTAGTAACGTATTAAGAATTATTTCATTCAAATATTGTAATGGACAAAAATAATAATAAATTCAGTGAAATCCTATAAAGTAGGGTCTGTGGAGAATATAAGGTATGTAGACTCTATCACTAAGGTCAAAATGTTACTCCGAACTATGACTTGAGGATAAAATGTTACGTACAGTAGCACCTCTATTGAATCTAATCAGGCTAATCTCGTCAGTATAATAAATCATATTGTATAGTCAGTATATATGTTCTATGACTTTTAGTTACTTTCTTTATGTATATAAAAACGTGACTATATTTATTTGTTATAAAATTATACATTTGAAACTATCTTTTATAAAAAAAATTACAAAAATACACAACTTATGTTTACATAATTTCATATAATCCCATCTCTTCTAAAAAATTACAAAAATCTCTTAAATGATACAAAACTGTAACACCTATTGATACAAATTACAATTTCTACTTCTCCATGTAATATAGTTAAAATCCCTTAATGCTTCTACCTTTCGACATGTATCACTGGTTTCGTTTTTGGTATCAACAAGAAGGAAAAAAATTAGTATTAGTTGAAATTAGCTCCAAAAAGTATGGGATTTGTGTAAGTTAAAAATTGGGTCAAATTGTCATACCCAACCTATTTTTGTTCCATTTCAGCCTAACTTATTCCAGCACGAATAAATTTTTTATTAATTTTTTTTATTTTACTTGATTTTAATTCAACCCGCTTATCTGATATTTGGTACATGTTAATCTTTTCCTTAAAAAGAGAGAGAGGGAAAAAAGAAAAAAGACCTCATGAGGTACATATATTTGTTAATTCGCCAATGACTACTGAACATATATTGATTCATTAAAGCTTTTGTTCATTACTCTAGATAAATAAGATTGAAGTAGTATTTATGTGATGAAACTACTGGATATACAGAGATGATATGGTACTCAATTATGAATTTGTTTCAAATAAAATTATTTGAACTTTGATTTTTAACTTAAAAGTCACTCAATTTGTGGTTTTATATATATATATATATAAAGTCATTCAACTTTGATAACTTTGATTTTTAACTCAAGAGTCATTCAACAATGAGCTATTTTCACAAAAAGTTACTTAACGTATTCAACATACAATAAAATTTATTAACATGAAATTTTTATTTAAAACTAAATTTTACAAATAAGAAGATATTTTTTTATTTAAAGATATCGTTTGAATTAGTAGCTCATGCATATCTAGTTTCAATTAGTTGCTCATACGACCACTGTTCTTGTTTTTTTTTTTAATTATAACCTAAAATATTTAAAGATTCATGGCACATAATTTAAAACTAATGAGATACATATGAGCTACGAATTTAAATGATATTATAAATAATTAAAATAAAAGATATCATTTAAAGAAATAAAAAATAAAAAGTAGGATTTAAATATTGTAAATACTATATCATTCAAACTTTGACAGAAGACTCATCTATGCCATTCATTAAAATTTTGGCTCATTTATGTCATTACCGCTTGAGAAAAAGCTCATCTATGTCATTATTTTTTAACTCCACTTTTACAAAACTACTTAAACAATTTTAAATACTTTTAAATTAGAGTTTTGAATAAATTAGTCTTTTCTCAAAATTCAATAGCATATTTGAGCCTTTTTAAAAAGATGACAACGCTCCTAGTAAATACTATAACTTCATGTCTTATTTAATCATTTAATAATTAAATGATCTAAATGATACCTTTTATTTTTTATGATTACAATTTTAAATAAAATTTCAATGTCAATAAATATTATTGAAAAATTAAATTAAATAATTTCACTAACTTTTGTAAATAAAATATTTATAGTTCGAAAGTGCTAATTTTTAGTGATTTTGAGTTAAAAATTAATTAAAGATAAGTAATTTTCCGTGAAACGAACTCATAATTAAGTGATTTTTAACTTATGATATTTTTGTGAAATTATATTAAGTGAATGTATAGTTGGTTTGGTTTTGATGTGGTGGTGTCTCATCAGTATGGTCAATAAATAGTACTCCCTCTATCCCATTTTATATGACACCCTTTCTTTTTTGGTCCGTCCCAAAAAGAATGTCACCTTACTATAATTGGAAACTGAATGGATTAGTATCCCTAAACTGCTAGTGAATCAGGTTCAATAAACAGTACCAACATGCACGCAGAAAGCAATAAAGTGAATCAAACAACTTATAATGGAAAACTCCTTGCTCAAGGGAGAAACAACCACTACCTACACTAGTAGGATTTCAACAACTTCACTAATTTCAAATGAGCAACGTCAACTTACAACTTACTTCAACAAACACAACTATTGAGAGTTAAACCCACTCTCAATCACAACTCACACAAACAAGAAAACAACTTCTTACGATATTTGTCCCTAAACAAAGATTCTAAGAAGATTGTCAAGACTTGAACAATCAAGAAAATCTTACTCTAGATCTTGCTTGAGTAGTCTCACCAAGTGCCCTTGCTCTTGCTGAATGCTCTCGCCATGTTTCAGATTGCAAAAGCTATGTTTTCTAGGGTTGATGATTGTATTTATATTGAATCTTAGAGACATTCCATAAAGGACTCCTTTTTTGAGAAAGACATGCAGTTCTTTTCCATAAAGGAGTCCTTTTCCTGATCACCTTCCTTTTTCGAGTTCCTGTTTAATTTGTTTTCCTTAATCAGTAATCCATCTTTATGTAGGACTGTGCCTTGTATCCACTGATGCAACTCCATGAACCTGGTTCCATCTGTCATCATCAAAATAGTTCATGTACTCTTGCCAGATCCTAACCGATTCCCCCTTTTTGATGATGACAAACACTATACCTACTCCTTTGGTGACACCAATTAGTTTTCCCCTTTTGACATGTCAAAAAGAAATGAGATAGACTTACAAAAAAACCGACAGACAGGGCAAACAAGTATAGGAATCTAAGACAGACCAGGCACAACACATCAAAAGCTAATGATATTAGTCATCCACATAAAATAAGCAATATAGCACAAAAAACCAAGCCAGACAACAATCAACAAAAACAGGGTGGCTTCAGGCCCACCAATATCCACAACACAACCAAAAATATATGTGTCCAAGAACAAAAAAAATTTGTCTGGAGTTAACAAAAACAATTATAGAGTAGGGGCAGATGGGGAGTAGAGCCTAGCATTCTAAGGAGGGTGTCTACTCAGGCATTGTGGTCTTGTTGCAGGGTAATGAGTTGATCCTTAAGATGCCCCACTTCAGCCTGAGACTCTTCCAACTTGTCAGTGAGATTCGTAACCTGGGCCTGGAGACGAACCTGCTCCGTTTGGGCCACCTGAAGATCAAGTATCATCTCGGACATTGGACCAGTAGCCTTGGGAGGCACAGCAACAACAACAACAACCGACAGACAACAATATTCCTGAGAACTCATCTTGTCAATCATGTTCTTCTTAGTCAAAGGACGACCTATACCAACCGGGACCTGAAACTCCTTGAATACATAATACAATAAATTTCCAAAGACATATGATGAAAGGCCTGTATGGGGTCAATAATGTGGGCCATGTACCAAATCATCAAAGTGGGTTAGTCAATTTATTCCTCGAGGTCAATGGTATTGGCCATACCCATATCCCCGTAGGTGGCCTCATGTTAACGTTTGCCATTTGGCAAGATACCCTTATGAACCAATTGAAAAACCAACTTCAGGAATGGGGGCATCTCACCTTTTAGAACCTTGCGCGGAGCATCAGTGACCCACACTTGAGTGAAGGCATAGGTGAGGATGCAATCTTCATCCTTATCCCAGACATACCCAGCCAAACCCACAGATGGAATTTACAAAATCTTTCCCAAACGATTCTTATCAAAAACTAGCTCCACCCCATGAACCTTCAAAGTGGCTACTCGGCCTTCAAAAATAGTCAGATTAGTGTAGAACTCCACAACCTCCTCCTCGTACACCAGAAGATCTGTATCAAGAAATAGATGTAGCCAACCTTGCGTATTAAGTTTGGCGCACAACTTTTCAATATAGGGGAAATGATGAACTTTCTGATGTATAACCCAACCCCGCAGAACCACCTTAGTAGCAAAATACCACTCTTTTCCAATGGCTAAGAAGCGAGTCTCATGCTTGTTACAACTAGGAACAAGAATCATAGAGGCAGGAGAACCCAATGCAGGTGACCCCGCTTAGGATAAATTGACATGAATAGGGGAAGGGGGTAAATAGGCACCTTGCCTTTATGAAGATGCTTCCGACTAGTGGTCGTCGGAGTAGAGGCAGAAGCATGCTTCTTACTATGAGTCACAGGGCCCCAAGTACGACTGAGAGAAGGACTAGAGGGAGGAAGCCTAGCTATAGGACTATGAACAGGGTGGCAACAGATAGACGCAAGAGTAATGTCATTATCGGAATCTGCATCGTCAGGACTGGGCATAGGAAGAGTGGCAAGGGGGACTGGGGACACAGGCCTGGGATGGGGAGGTGTATTTCCAAAGGTGAAGAAGGAGGAAGATGACTCATAGTTGGGAATGGGAAGATCAATTGGTGTTTGATAGGTTTTGGGCATACCAAGTGGCAAACGCGGAGGGTACTGAGAAAGGTTAGAAAAGAAGGAGTGAAGGTGGGTTGAGCAAAAGTGGTGGTGGATAGGAGTGGTGGTGGGTTTTCTCTAGGCAATGGTGGAGGTGACAAGTGATGTGCAAATGAGGGAGAGGAAGGAAGTTCCCCCTAAGACAGGTCCTGGGGCGACGAAGATGTCATGGCAATGGAGTCAGTGTCGGAGTATGAAACAAGAATGACCATAGCGCTTCAAGCCTCTTGAATGGAAAGTTCTCAAAAAAAGAGGTTTCTTGGAAAGGAAGTGTGAGAAATTCATGGGGGAATGGGTGTGTTTTAAATGACGCATGGGGAATGTGAAGTGGCATCGATAAATGATTGACGCAACACTTCTGACTTTGTGCAGGGCAACTGTTAAGATCCCAAGAGGAGACATCATTGATGTGTAGAGAAATAGACGTTCTCACCCAAAATGCCCATTTGATTGTACTAGATATAGACTTAGGGAAGAACTAGGTGCTCTAGGATAGTCTCCGGACTAACTTTTTGATTGTAACAAGCATATATTATGACTACCCTATGTATATGTGGTGAGAGAAGTATACCCGATTCTCAGATAAAGCCGATAGCCTAGTGTAACTAAAACTATATGCTTCATGTGAAAGGCAATAAAGATAATATCATAAGTTCCTCGTGAAGGATTCTTGGAGATGTCGGAGAACCATGAACCTGCATACACAACCTATCAGTCCTTTAATACAAAGTCTACTCTAAATCGAAATGACACAAAGAGGAAAGGGATTAGGTTCTCCTGATTAGGCCCAGGTGAAGATAATTTTTCTCAAAGTGATCACTAACTAAGGCCTTGGTGAAAATGTCAGCAACCTGATCCTCTATTTTGTATAACACCATCTCGATGAACCTCTTTTCAACGTTGTCCCCTAAGAAGTGATGTCTAATATCAATGTGCTTGGTTCGCTTATGTTGTATCGGGTTCTTTGCAATATTAACTACACTCGTATTGTCGCACATGATGGGAATGCATGTAACAGTTACACCAAAGTCCAAGAGTTGCTGATTAATCCATAGAAGTTGAGCACAACATGATGCAGCAGCCACATACTCGGCCTTAGCAGTTGAGAGAGCAACTAAATTTTTCTTTCTGGTGGCCCAAGAGGCAAGGTAGGGTTCAAGAAAGTAAGCCATTCCTGAAGTGCCTTTTCTATCAATCAGATATCCAATATAGTCGACATCGGCAAATCCAACAAGATTGAATGAAGAGCTTATCGGATAAAAAAGAACCAGATCTATGGTCTCTTTGAGCTATCGTAGAATTTGTTTCACCGTTTGAAGGTATGACTCTTTTAGTGTTTCTTGGAACCTGGAGTACATGCCCACACCAAAACATGATGTCAGGTCTGGTGGATATAAGATACAAAAGTGACACAATCATACCTCTGTACTTTTTAGCATCAATGCTAATACCTCCCTCATCCCTATCCAGTTTGGTAGTTGTCGCCATTGAAGTGTCACTAGGTTTGGTGTCAAGCATCCCAAACTTTTCTAGCATCTTCTTTATATATTTCTGTTGATGAATTGAGATGACTGCCACTGTTTGATTGATTTAAATGCCTAGGAAGAAGTTTAGTTCTCTCACCATGCTCATCTCAAATTCACTCCCTATGAGATTAGAAAAGTCTGCACTAAGTGCCTCATCTGTTCCTCCAAAGATAATATTATCAACTTAGACTTGTACTATGAGCACATAAGCTCATTTCTTCCTCAGAAATAGCATGTTATCTATCCTCCCCCTGGAGTAGCCATGACTCAAAAAGGAACCTGGACAGTCTATCATACCAAGCACGGGGAGCCTACTTTAGCCCATACAGAGCCTTGTCCAATTTGTATACAAAGGTGGGGTGTTCATGACTTTCAAAACCTGGAGGTTGTTTTACATACACCTCTTCCTACAGATGCTTATTTAGAGAGGCACTTTTGACATCCATCTGATATAATTTGAACTCCACGTGAGCAGCAAAGGCTAAGAGCATTCGAATAGCCTAAAAGCGAGCGAAAGAGGCAAAGGTCTCATCATAGTCAATACCCTTCTTTTGATTATAACCTTTCACCACTAGTCTAGCCTTATTTTTGGTAACTATTCCTTGTTCATCCAACTTATTTTCGAACACCCATTTTTTCCAATGATGGTTCAATGTTCAGGAGGGGGAACCAGGTGCCACACCTTGATGTGCTCAAACTGTAGAAGTTCATCATGCATGGAAGATATCCACTCTTCATCCATCAATGCTTCTTTGACATTGTTTTGTTCTTCTAAGGACACATATGTAGAGAAGGAACATATGTTTCTGACATTTTATCTGGTAGATATTTCAGAGTCAAGAAAAGTTAGCAGGTTTTCAAGAGAGTGGGAACTTTTGTACTTCCAGTTGTGTCCTAGTTCCTCAGGTGCAGGATTAGCGCTTGTAGTATCTGATGGACCAGCTTCAACAGGGGGAGATGTTCCAGATGACCCATCTCCATTTTGAGATGTAGCCATAGAGGGTGCCGCCAGGTCCCCATTATCCTAAGAAGGTAGACCTGATCCATTGGTTCTCTCCCTGTCTTCCTCATTATTTGACTCTCTCTAGGTGATTTCTTCTGGACTTAGTACCTGTTCCTGCAAAACTTTTTCGGCCCCTTAACTGGCCTTATCAAATATAACATATGTACTTTCTTCTACACATTTGGTTCTTTGATTGTAAACTTTGTAAGCCTTTCTGTGAGAGAAGTACCCAATGAAGATCCCCTCATCACTTTGGTGTCAAACTTTCCTAGAGCCTCATTTCCATTGTTGTGTACATAGCAGACACAACTAAAGGAACAAAGATGTGCTAGGTTTGGTTTTCTGCCTTTAAGTAACTTATAGGGAGTCTTGTTCAAGATAGGTCTGATCATGCATTTGTTGATGAGGTAACAGGCGGTGTTCACAACTTCAGCCTAGAAGCTCTATGGAAAAGCATTAGCTATCAGCATGGTTCTAGCCATATCTCCCAGAGTTCTATTCTTTCTTTCCACAACCCATTTTGCTGAGGGGTTCTCAGGGCTAAAAAGTTGTGAGTCACCCCATTTTCAGCACAGAATGTGAGGAACTTAGAGTTCTCAAATTTTGTACCATGGCCTGTTCTCAAACTCGTCAGATGGCAATTCAAATTAGGATATACAACAAACACATCAAACGTTTCATCTTTGGATTTTAAAAAGAAGGTCCAAGTGAATCTTGAGTAATCATCTACAAGAACAAAAACATACCTGTTCTGGCCGCTGCTTAGTATTCTCATGGGTCCGTAGAGATCCATGTGAATTAGTTCTAGAGGTCTGTTGGTGCTGACCATTCCTATTGGTTGAAAACTACTCCTGACATGTTTGCCTTGAGAACAAGCTCTACACACTTGATCTTCATTGATTTTTCCTTCAGGCAGTCCTAGAAGCAGCTCCTTGATGATCCATTTATTGATTGTAGAGAAGCTGGCATACCCTAGCCTTTTGTACCATAGTGAGGATGCATCACTCATGATGCTTAAACATTTTATCTCAGGTTGACAAGGACCGTTGATATCCACCTTGTACACATTTTTGCATCTCTTCCCCCTCAGGATTAGCTTCTTGGATACAACATTTATCACCTTACATTCTGATGCAGTGACGAGTACATCATTTCCTTTGTCACACATTTGAGAGACACTCAGTAGGTTATGTTTCAGTCCCTCCACATAGTACGTATTTTCAACGAGTTGGTTTCCTTTCTCACATATTTGAGAGGCACTTAGGAGGTTATGTTTTAGTCCCTTTTCGTAGCACTCATTTTCACTGCATTAGGACATAGATGGTCCCACCTTTCCAATGCCTTTAATTTCACCTTGTTTTGCATTTCCAAAGCCTATATTTCTGCCTTGTAAGTCATTCAGTAGAAGGAAGTTGCGCTTGTCACCTATCATGTGCCTGGAGCATGCGCTATCCAAGTACCATTGCTTTCATTTTTCTTCTATTTGTTCCTACACAACAAAGGTGAGATTTAGGTACCCAGATCCACTTGGGTCCCTTTTGATTATAAAAAGGGTGAATGATATCCCTTTTTACCTAAGCAGGAAGATCCTTGTTAGTTCTTTTAGCCCTAGTGGTTCTGGTAGTATATCTACCTTCATCACTGTACCAGTTAGATCTAGGATAGGTTCCTGTTGGTTCTAAGGGGGTATGTTTCTTCATTATCAAACCAATTAAACCATGGGGTATATCTTTTGCCTGATTGATTCTTGTTAGTTCTAGGGGGGTATCTTCTACCTGTTATATTTCTTTTAATCCTACGAGGATACCTTTGTCCTATTCTCTTTCTTGGTTTACCCCTTCCATGGTTCCTATTAATGTATGAGATGTTATCGAGAGCCTTGACATTTTTATTGCAGTTATCTCTTAGATGTTCAGACATCTCACACAAGGTGCAAAGGACTCCATGATCTATTGCATGATCCTTAGGTTCCTTGTTTTTGAACCCAATCCTATACTTGGTGGTACACTGACCTTGCTGCATATCATCGAGCATAGCAGAGGACTTGGTCCACTTCATAGTGTGCTCTAATTTAGCTTTGATCTAGTCAAGTTATTTCAGGAGAACTTCATTCTTATGACTCATGTTGCCTAGCTCATCACCTAGTTTCTTAACCTTTTCTTCCAGTTTAGATTGGGTCACACTCATAACACTTTTCTCTTTTCTGGAGGATTTAAGATTGTCAATCTCTATCTGTAGTTTTTGATTGACATTCTCAAGACCTACATTCTCAGTCCTCAACTGAGTGTAGACCTCCAGTAAGAGATCCTTGGAGTCACAAAACAGTCAAATAAGCTTCAATCAAGACTTGTGACAAGGACTCAAGCTTTTTCTTTGAATACAAATGAATGTTAGCATTAGCTTGTACGATACTTACCTTGGTATCTAGCAGAGTACTGTCCAGATTCTGAGAACCTGCTCCTTCCATGAGTGCTAGATTCTCCTGCTTGGCATTAACTTCATCAACCTTGATTTCAATTGTTTCAGTTTTCTGGTCCTTGCCATTTTCATCATCAGATTCCTCCATAGGAACGAGAGCAAGGAAATCATACTTCTTAGGTTTCTCCACTACCATGAGAGATTGATTTTCAGGTGTTTCTCCATCATATTCTTCTCCTGAGTTACCTGCCAGTAAACTAAGGCTCTTTGCACTAAGAGATCAGCTTTCGAATTTGTCATCCTTCTATCCTTGCGAACATATTGTTACATTCTTTTTGTATTCAAGTGCCCAGAGTGGACAAAACTTGATGAAGTGGTCAGGGCTTCCACACTTGTGACATAATTATTCCCTCAGATCTTTTTCAGCTATTTGTTGAGTAGTCATTCTCTATCCACCAATTCCTTTTCTCAGCACCTGCTAAAACTTCTAGGTGCTCAGGGCAATATTTTCTTCCTCGTAGTCTTCTTTCTCAGTGGCCTTCAGAACTAGGTTCTTGTCCTTTCTCTTGTTGTTGAGCTCCTTCTCCTGATTTTTCTTAATTTCATAAGTAAACAAGGTTTCCATCAGCTGATCCATGGTCATGTTGTCAAGATCCTTAGATTCAATGATGGCCTCAACTTTGCTTTCCCATAATTCAGGTAACACACTCAGTAGCCTTCTGATGGCCTTCTCTGTGGGAATAACTTCGCCTAAAGAGTAAATCTCATTGACAATGGCGGAGAATCTGGTTTCCATAGCATGAATACTTTTGCCTTTGTGCATTTTGAACAACTCATACTGTCGATTAAGATTGTTAATCTTTGCCTTCTTCACTTGACTGGTTCCTTCGTGAGCAACCTGTAGTGTGTCCCAGATTTGTTTAACATCTTGACAAGAAGATATCCTGTTGTATTTATTAGGACCAATGCCACACAATAAGATCTTCTTAGCCTTAGCATTATTTTGAATAGCAATCTTGTCAGCATCATTCCACTCGCTATGTTCCTTGGGCACTCATGGCGCACCTGAGGTTGTCCAATCCTTCATGGGAATAGTTAGTCCGTTGAGCACAACATTCTAGAGATCAGGATATTCCCCCTCAGTGTGATACATCATTCTAGTTTTTCACCATCCGTAATATTGTCCATTAAACAGTAGAGGTCTGGATTGAGAAGCTCCTTCCTGTGTAGTGGGTGGGGCAGCTATTATCTTTTCAAGGTAGTTAGCCTTAATTTGAAAAGACCCATTCCGGTACCAATTGAAAGGATTAGTACCCCTAAACTGCTGGTGAACCAGGTTCAATACACAGTACCAACACGCACATAGAAAGTAGTAACGTGAATCAGACAACTTATAGTGGAAAAACTCCTTGCTCAAGGGAAAAATAACCACTACCTATACTAGTAGGATTTCAACAACTTCACTAACTTCAAACGAACAATGTCAACTTATAATTTACTTCAACAAACTCAACTATTAAGAGTCAAACTCACTCTCAATCATAACTCACACAAACAAGAAAACTTCTTACAATATTTGTCCCTAAACAAAGATTCTAAGAAAATTGTCAAATAGACTTGAACAATCAAGAAACCTAACTCTAGATCTTGCTTGAGTACTCTCGCCAAGTGCCCGTGCTCTTGTCGTTCAGATTGTAAAAACTATGCTTTCTAGGGTTGATGATTGTATTTATATTGAACCCTAGAGATATATATATTCCATATAGGATTCTTTTTTTGAGAAGGGCACACAATTCTTTTCCATAAAGGAGCCATTTTTCTGATCAACTTCGTTTTCCGAGTTCCTGTTTAATTTTGTTTCCTTGATCAGTAATCCATCTTCAAGTAGGACTGTGCCTTGTATCCACTGGTGCAGTTCCATGAACCTGGTTTTGTTTGTCATCATCAAAATAGTTCACGTACTCTTGCCAGATCCTAACAGAAATAATTTAACCTTGAAATTCTCCTTTTACCCTTAATGAAATGATTCTCAACCACACAAATATCTAAGAATGATTTTACACAAATTTCAAAAGTCTCACTTCTTTTTAAACACCGTGTCAAGTCAAAAATAGTTCACCTACTCTTGCCAGATCCTAACAGAAACAATTTAACTTTGAAATTTTCCTTTTACCCTTAATGAAATGATTCTCAACCACACAAATATCTAAGAATAATTTTAGAACACAAATTTTAAAAGTCTTATTTTTTTTTTAATATCATATCAAATCAAAAGGTGACAAATAAAATGAAATGAAAAAAGTAAATAGTGTGGTTTTGATGTGGTGGTGTCTCATTAGTGTGGTCAATAAATAGTAAATAGTATGGTTTTGAAGTGGTGGTGTCTGATCAGTGTGGTCAATAAATAGTAAATAGGATTGTTTTGCTCTGGTGTATCTCATCAGTGTGGTTAGTAAATAGTAAATGCATCATTATACATAACGTTGAAACAGAGGAATTATCAAGTCCCCTGTTGGTTTGATGGGATGGAGGAATAAGATGTGCCTTTGTACACATTGGAAGAAGCACTCACAGCAGTTGGAATTGGAAATTGGAATTGGAAAATTCCAGTATATGGCAAAATGTTATGCGGGTCTTGGTTTTATGGCTGAAGCATTCGAGATTATGATTCTCTCTTTTATAGGGCCTGCTTTAAGGTCCCAATGGACTCTTTCTCCTACTCAAGAAAGCCTTATGTCTACTGTTGTCTTCACTGGCATGCTTATCGGAGCTATTTTTTGGGGATTCATCACAGACTCTTATGGAAGAAGGCAAGAATTTATTAAAAAATGTAGGACTGTTCATTTTATTAGCTCTAATTTCGTTATCTGTTGACAGGAAGGGTCTTTTAATTATATCAATAGTGACTGCAGTATGTGCAGCACTCAGTACCTTCTCTCCAAATTATAATTGCTTGCTTGCTCTGCGTATGATGGTTAGATTTGCAGTAGGTGGTGGACCTGTTTATGGATCTTGGTTACTTGAATTTGTGCCTTCACAAAATAGAGGCATGTGGACCATTATTTGTACTGCTTTTTGGACAATTGGAACAATACATGAGGCTTTATTAGCACTGGTACCTTGCAACCAAATTTCCTTCTTTTTAATGTCTTCTTGATCTTCCCTCCAAATAGTACTATGTATGATGATAATTTATTAACCTCTCATTGTTTATGTTGCAGATAATAATGCCAAGATTGGGTTGGAGGTGGTTGCTGGCTTTATCATCCATCATTTGTATCACTTTTTTTATTTGTATTTACAGTAGAATCTCCTAGATATCTATGTGGCATAGGTAGAACAAGCGACGCCTATGATGTTTTGAAGAAAATAGCTGTGGTGAATAAGACACAACTTCCCCCTGGAAAGCTTGTTTCTTCTCAACTGAATGAGGAATTGCTTTCTCCCGGAAAAAAACAAAATCTCAAGTGTTAAATCAGCCTTCTCAACCTTACTAGTGCTTTTGTCCCCCGCAGTATATAGAAATACCCTCCTCATATATTTCGGCATTGTATTGCTGACCTCTCTGTTTAGCAGTGGACGATGTCAACACTCATCAATTGCTTTGCACACAAATGATGATCAGAGTCTTTATACAAATGTGCTCATCAATAATCTTGCAGGTAAAAATGATCTTCTCTTACTTAACATTGATCTGATAAAAAGTTGTATGATTCGGTTTCTCAGAGATACCTGGGATTATTTTATCAGCTATAATGGTGGAGAAAGTTGGTCGGAAATTCAGTTTGGCACTTATGTTTGCTCTGTACTTCCTATTCCTTTTACCTCTTCTTGCACCTCAACTGCCTGCTTTGACTATTGTCGAGAGGTAACCATCAATCCATCTCATCATGCAATTTCAACTCTTTCCTGTTTCATGCCGACTTCAAGATATCAAGATTATATTTCATTAGTTTGAAGAAGGTAAAAACTTTTTGGTTGTTCTTAGGCCCTTTAACATATAGAGTAGTATATATTTGGAACCACCTCACTCTGAATTTGAAAATTTTAGTGAATTTGGATCATGTATGTTTTCATTACATGCTTCTTATAACCTATAGAGTAGTATATATTTGGAACTCGAGTTTGTCATTTATGCAGATATATCCAACATCTGTAAGGTCAACTGGCATTGGAGTTGCAACTTCTGTGGGAAAAATAGGGGCCATGATTTCTCCTATGGTCGCGGTGCAATTGGTAAGAGGGTGCCATCAGACGGCTGCTATCATATGTTTTGAAGCAGTTGTAATTTTATCAGCAGCCAGTGTGAGACAAAAGGGAGGGAATTAATTCATACTCTTCTTGTCTAAATGTAAATACAAGAAATGAATTATCTCTGATTTTTCACACAAGTGAATGTAAGAGTCATATTTGAAAATATAAAAATTGTGGTCCGAGATATACTTGGACATTTGATAAATTAAAAAGTCAAAAGACAGAAATTTGTATTATTTAACAAACAATTGTGGATATGTGATTGTTTTAGTGTTCAACATAACTTGAAGGTTAGTTCTCATTTTCATGTCATTTAACCTTAAAATTGAATTTTTCATCGAAAATTATTCAGGATTTGGTTACTATTGACGTTATTTTTTATTTTGAAGTTAGAATTTTAAGAATTTTTCACTAGTCTAAATTTATTGTCTTGTAGTTGTGACTAATTGCAATATATGGTCACTATGTTTGAAATGTATATGCATATCAATTGACTAAGTCGATAAATTAGAATTTTTCTATGTTTGAATAGAATAATTCATTTCTCCAAATTATTTAATTTGTAAGAATTAATTTTTTTTAAACTTTTAATATTATGTACTATGAATGTAATGTGTGTGTGTGTATGTATGTCTACTGTTGTCTTCACTGGCAT
>DF360765.1:1311-58463 GCA_000787875.1 Solanum virginianum | reverse complement strand
CCCCACTTGTGGGATTCCACTGGGTATGTTGTTGTTGTTGTTGTTGTATCTACAGCTACAATTATGTTGACATATCATAACTGGATGAATTGCTCCATGATGATGTGTCTTTATATTCTTTGTTTATACAATTTTTAATGAACACACAATTGAGGCCCGTGTTCGGTAAAAGAGATTATTTGTTGCTGCATTAAATAAGAGAGCAAACCGAGATGAATACCATTGAAAAGCAAACAAAACAAGATGAATACTATTGAAAAGCTTAACGTGGATAAACTGCAGTGTTTTTTTCTTTTCTTTTTAATCTAAAGTGTTTATTCGATTATGGGGTACATGGTAGTATTTCAAAGAGAAAATGTCATGCATCCCTACTTTTTGTGGCGCAGAACTTTTTTGTGATAATGCTACTGCCATATGTTATATTGCTTCAAGACTTATTTGTTATATGGGTCGAAGGGGGTTGGATCTGTCTCAGATGCAGAACTGACTACTGTTACTTGTGGTCGCTGAAGCTCGTGAAGTAGCTTTACATATGAGATTCATGGGATCCAGTTAGATATTGTTGATACAGTTGGTCGATTTGTTAGTTTTTCATAGTTTTGTCATTGCCATCACACTACTTCCTCCATTGTGTCTTGTAACCACTTACTGCTAATCAAATAGTGCACATAATACTGCCTGTACATTTTCAGCTGTACCTAACTTGAAAGTCTTAGATATTTTAGCATTCAATTATTGATATGTCTGTCCCCGTTTTCTCTGTCAATTCAGCAGTCTACAACAACAACAACATACCCAGTGGAATCCCATAAGTAGGGTCTGGGGAGGGTAGAATGTACGCAGACCTTACCACTACCTCATAGAAGTAGAGGGGTTGTTTCCTGGGAACTCTTGTCTCAAAAACTCATAAGCAGAATAAACTAGATATGACAAAAAGTAAAGGAAAGAGAACATAAAAAACGACTAATAACCAAAAGCACATGACAATACGCAAGTATGATACAATTAACACATAACACATAAATATAATACAATTCAGCAGTCTATGGTTTATAATTGTGCCTTGAGAAAAAACAAACATTTAGCATGTTTTCTAGTAACAATTTTACATTAAGGACCATTTCATGCATGCAGATTTTTAATTTTTTTCTTTCTGTTTTTGCAGCAACCTATCTCTTCGAAAGATAAAATTATCGGGAAGAATCTTCAGGAGAAGAAGATGCAGGTAATCTCTTAATGGTCAATCCAGATTATTCTTGCATTGATTAGATGGGGTATGTCTTTCTTGAAAGTTCATAACTGATATACTTTCTTTATGTCCAACTTCAGTCATCAAAGCAACTATATCATCAGTTACTGCAATGCCTTATCATATTGTGAAGTAGGATGGGATGGAAATTTTAGATGGTGTTTATTTTTAGGCTTGTGCTTTTCCTAGGAATGGTGGTCTCCTCAATAGTTCTTGAAGTAGTATGCGGATACTCATCTAGTGGCAGTATAAATGTAAAGGATAGGCCTGTTTGCTGCATGTAGTTGCTTCTAGTAACAAAGTTATGGTTCACATTTATCATTTCTAGTATCAAAGTGATTTATTATCCTAAGAACTAAACTTTATCGATGGTTCAACTCATAAGTTTTTGCTAATTTTGTCTTTTGCCTTATGGTAATTTGTTCAGTCCTCTTCACCAAAAAAATAAAATATTTTTTTTTGTTCACTCCTCCATTTTGTTTAATATACTTTGCTAATTTAATTGAATCAGTGTGTGAAAAAGTCTTGCTATTATGAAAAGGTGTGTGTAGTGCCTTTGATATTCACATGATTTTTTTTCCTTACATTCAGATGGAGGTGGTTGGATCTCCTTCATATTCAGCTGCTGGTCAGCAAAAACATGCCAAATTAGACAATTACCTAGAAATTCCCCCGATTTCGTCATATTGTGTAAGTTCATTTTTTTTTTACCTGATAATTCTTTGTATCAATATGTTTAAATTCTTGTCGTTGTCTGATCTATCTGTATGTTGACATTTGGGGTGGGGGGATTTGGTGGGTGGTGTTAGCCTTGGAATGGGTTTGCTCCTATGTTTTGACATTTTGCTGCTGATGGAAAAAACTAGTGAGGATAGTGATGCTCATTGAAGCTAATTTGGAAAATGAAAGGTTGAAAAGTCCTGATGTACCAAGGGGGACCAAGTGATTCTTAAATCAAATTGTTGAGGACAAAATAGAACTTTGTAGGTTAAGGTTGCGCAAAAGTCCAAAGTTGGAAGATGGTGACAAAATTTAGTTGTAACCTATGTTGCTTGGATTCTCCAAAAATAGTGTCACACCATACTGGATCCTCTAGTAAGGCACTACTTTGGAGGATCTGATGCACACCCGTCAACATTTTGAAGAGTCCGAGCAACATAGCTCACAGTAAGTTTATTTTAGAATGTAAATGTCTTTGCAGCAGAATACCTATTTCACTAGGAGCACTCCGATTAGGAGCCAAAAAGAACATACGGAAAAGAAATTGTCTGTTGAAATAACTTTCAAGTTTACCTTTTGTGAGTATAGAACATACAACATTATATATACTTGATTAAAGAAACAATGTAAAAGATTCTATTTGGACTTTGTTCTTATGTGCTAAAAGAAAGGTTCTTGTTAAACTTATCTTTTGAGCCATTTTGTAGTGCATTAATTCTGTTGGCAATTCAATTCCAATTCATGATATCATGTCTACTATCTTTATGTGATCTTTGCTTCTAACTTGGAGGAACATTTTGTAAATTGATACCTTCAGCCCCCCTCCGTGCAGTGTGCATGCATTCTTGAGTTTGATGGGGCTTCAAAGGGGAATCCTGGACCAGCTGGTGCTGGTGCCGTGCTGCATGCTGCAGATGGAAGTATGGTATGCTCCCTATCCATTTAGAAGACGTGGTTTGTCATCACAAATTTACAGGTTTTCGACTTGTAATTCGTTTCTGTAGATTTTCCGGTTGCGTGAAGGTGTGGGTGTGGCAACTAACAACGTTGCTGAATACAGAGGTGTAATCTTAGGGCTAAAATATGCTCTTGAGAAAGGTTTCAAACACATAAAAGTTAGGGGCGATTCAAAACTTGTCTGCATGCAGGTCTTGTTTACTCTTTCTTGTTACTTCTGTTTTTGTTTTTGTTGTAATTTTCCCTAAGCAAATTAGTCAATTATTTCTGCTTTCTCGCTTCAAATATCCTGTCAAATTTATTTATTCAGTGGTCGATTGGTCAGAAACAAGTTATACTGAGATTAGTTATCACACCATATATATGGAATAACTTATGCCATTGCTATGATATAAATGGTGGGATAAATAATCCAAGGACTACCTAATACCTCCAATCAAACGCAGGATAAAATCCTACATCAAATTTTGGGATTATTATACCTTATACCTCACACCAAACAACTCCTCAGTAACTGGTTGAAACCATTGAGTTCTAAAGCAATTGCTGAGGAGCTTTCTCCCGTGATGTCCTAGCCATTAAGAGCGTCTTAAACATACTCATAAATTCCAGGCTACACAAAGATGCCGCAGAAAGTTGACCATTCCAAGTGATGATAAATTTGGTCTATATTGATGGATTATGGTATTATCATCTTAATTTATCCCTAGTTAGCCTGGGATTGAGGAGATGCTGTAGTATTATCTTAGTGTGGATGAACATGATTGAGTACAAGATAGTTATCTTATGCTGTAGTATTATCCTAAAAAATGACGCAGCTAAGAGATGATTTGGCATAGAAGAATGAGCAGCAGTAGCCGAGCAGTTTGGATCCCCACATTGTTTTGGGAAAAATTACTTCTGAACATCCCAAAGTGAGCTGGAAAACAAAGATGTAGGTTAATTTGATTGGTTTGCAGGATACCTAAGAGATTTTGCAGTAAGTATAAAGACCCTATATGATTTGGTATGAGCTTGCCTTCTTGATGACACCTCACCCGCTCCATCCTAATAGACACCCAAACCAGTTCAAAAGTGAAACTATTTTTCCCCTTGTAATTGTGTGATCTTATGCTGAGGTCATGTGTTCTTGCAGTGCTATTTATATTGCATTCAGTATTAAGTTATTGCTGGAACTGCTTCGGGGATGATCTCTCGTTCTTTTATAAATTTCTATCATGGAACAGACTCAAGGAATCTGGAAATGCAAGAACCAGAACATGGCTGAGCTATCCAAGATTGTGAAAGAGCTTAAAGATCAATTTTTGTCATTCCAGATCAACCATATCGACAGAGTATGTCCAACTTTTCCTCTTTGCTAATTCGGAGCTTACTGAGCCTGTCTATCAGAATTTTGATCTTCGAAGTACTTATGATATCTTGCATCTGCATGTTATTTCTGTGATGAAAATGCAGTAGTGTATGAGTGGTCTCCTGTGACCAAAAAAGGTGCAAGTGTTGGGTGCCTGAACATCTTGTTTAATTTATGCAAGATAGAGTTTATGTTTTCTTACTAATGGGCTCTTTGAAATCATTAAAATGCTATGTTTTCATGCCATTGTGAGGGTTTTACTTGTTTATCATATCAGGAATTCAACACTGAAGCAGATGCCCAGGCAAACTTAGCCGTGTATCTCAAGAGTAAGGGTCTTTCTCTTGTGGCCCCTTGTCTTGTGCTTAAATAAATCTCTCTTTTCCCGTGAGAAATCTGATAAGAAGAAATTCTTGCAGCTGGTGAATTTCAAGTGGAATGCGACAAGAAATAAGTTAATAATGTGAACTCACCAACTACCTCAACTTGTTCGGATTTTGGGAAGGATGAATGACTGCAGGGGATTCTGAAATTTTCTTTTTCTGTGTAATCTCAACTTGTTCGGATTTTGGGAAGGATGAATGACAACCCAAGACAGACAGTAATGAGTCTCCTGTGGTCTAAAACCATGTCTTGTTCTTTGTAGATATATGATCTGAATTATGTGCACGCATCTGGATTAGAGCAACTTCTGTTTAGGGGCGTGCTCCAATCAATTGTTCTCTTGTCTCAGTTGCAATGAAAATTAGTTGGTCCAAGTGCCATGTTTCTTCCTTGAAAAGTTAATATTCCAGCACTTTGAAATCTGTCTTACTGGTAATATTAGCCTATGCCCAGTGTGCCTAGTTAATTAGTTACCTTAATTTTTATGGGCTATGCGACATTGCATATGAAAAGGAAATTTATCGTCAGCTTACGAGTTTTGAGAATTAACAATATTCAAAATATTGGATTTAAACTAACCATACAATGGATACTAAGATTTTTTTAATTTGTTCTCTCATAGAACGGTAATGTTTCCTAATTATACTATGCAGATCCATAATTCAGTCATTTATTATTGAAGCTAAATGACCAAAGGATTGTTATCTAATTGCTAGTATTATTACGTCCTAGCTTTCCATTTAACTAAAGTTGAAGAAATAGCACTTTATCTCAAAAAGATTATAGTCGTACATTTTAAAAACTTAAGATGAAAATTGTTAAACTATATTTTTAGTATTTCTTAATCTTTTAAATACACTTAACAATTAAAAATAATATAATAAATTAATATTTTATATTTATTATTTATAATAGCAATATACCCAATATAATTCATATTTATCATTTATCGAGATTTAAAATTGAAAGGAGGAAATAATATACTCCCAACTATTCTTCTTTTAGGAAATTTACTGACTAGGCATTATTTTGTAAATACCAAATATCCATCTTCTCTTCCGTTTGTGCTTTGGCTTCTTCACTGATTTCCATAAGAAATTTACTGACTAGGCATTATTTTGTAAATACCAAATATCCATCTTCTCTTCCGTTTGTGCTTTGGCTTCTGGATAAGAAGAGTAAAAAAATAACTCTGAGGAATTAGCGTCGGGAAAGAAATGGCGACCGTCTCAGCATTTTCCGTTTGCAGAGCTACATCTCATTCTCAAATTCCCCATTCTTCATCTATTGCAATTCCCCAATTCTTCCCTATTCAATTCCTTCGATTTCAAAGTAACAGAGGCACTGGCGGTGGTTATTCTTGCTCTCCGTGTTTGGTGAAAGCGAAGGCACCTTTGAGAACTACTAAGATATGGTCTTCAACTGAGGAAGATGGTGCCACTGCTGTTTCCGAAGAAGAATCTGCTGCTCCCGCCACTACCTCTGATCAGACTGTTTCTGTTCCCGTCTCCCCTTCCGACGTCCTCACTATGTTCTTTCAGGTTTACCCCTTCTTTTCTATTTTAGTAAAGTTTCTAACTTTGTTCAAACAAAAAAAAAAAAAGAAGAAAGAACTCAACCAATGTGAACCCTTTGTGTTAAAGTTAGGAGGGTTGCAGAAAATTGACGCCGAGTGTACGAATAGTTACTCCGGTAGTAGTGTACTCATATTGGTTTGAACTTGGTTCTTGTTAAGTTTCTAATTTTGTCAAAAAAATCAACCAATGCGAAATTTTCGGATTAAATTGGAAGGTTGCAGTAGGTTGATGCCTAGTGTAATGAATTTCAGTCTGTGCTCATTGACACGGAATGGGTTCTTGTGAAGTGTCTAATTCTGTCAAAAAATTCTAACAATGTGAATTCCCTAAGTTCAGGTAGAGGACGAGGGTGAAGTTAATTCACAGTGTAAGTGTAGTAAATTTAGTAGTGCTTTCTCATATTGGTATGGGATGGGTTTGGATAAGAATGCACATACAGGATTTTCATAGTCCAACTCCAACTAGTTTGGCAGTTAGGTTTAGTTGATTAATTGATTGATTGGCTGATAGTGTCTAGAAGAATGACAAGTGTTCAATGTGCTA
The DNA here is from genome assembly GCA_000787875.1 of Solanum virginianum. Taxonomy (NCBI): domain Eukaryota; kingdom Viridiplantae; phylum Streptophyta; class Magnoliopsida; order Solanales; family Solanaceae; genus Solanum; species Solanum virginianum. Next base: position 51,682 of record DF360765.1, on the reverse strand, counting down.
CTGCTTTCTTTCAAATCATTAATCACTTGTAATCCTTTAACTTTTGGTGGGTTCTTCTGTGAATGATACTGAATTTGATACATTTCTTATCACAGGCAGAAGGAACAATGAATGAAGCTAGTATTCCTTCTGTAACTAACGCTTTAGAGGTAAATTCAGTATGTAAATTTCAAAACTTTTATACATGCCAATTTTTTCACACTTACGCAAAAGATTTCACTTGTCTGTGCATTTGAGATACAATGTAGTTGAAGTTGCAGGGGACTCTGAAATTTTCTTTTTCTGTGTAATTTTAATGGTACTTGTCGAACACCAGAAAGACCCTCTATTTCATTGTAGAGGAAAATAAACAATATGAGGTTCTTACACTTTAAAAGACAAATTGGAGAAAGCTAATCTGAGCTTTTTAAGGGATTTAAGCTATCTTTTTTCTTTGGAACTAGGCATATCTGAGGTCTTACAGTTTAGAATCAAATAGCAGGTACAGATATTCATCAAATTCTTGGTGTTCAGAAGCTGCAAGAGAGAACTATTGATTTTGTGAATGTTTCATGAAGAGCTATATCTGTTTCTCCATCTCTCTTCCAAAACATTAAATTTTACCTAATGATTAGAATTGAAGAGTACTTCCAGTTTGACTTTATCAAAAAAAAATTAAAAAAAAATTGTAGTTTGACCTTTATCGTCTGTCCATATGTATACAGGGTATAGAAGGCATTACAGGTCTCAAAGTTCAAGTTGTCGAAGGCATTGCAAGCGTCGAGGTGATTTACATATATAATGCTTCTCTTATATTGACTTATTAATGGTAGCATATTCTGTTACAGGTTTAAATTGCAGTAGAAATTTAACATCTTGATCAGCACATTGCACCTTATAGGAACTGCATAAAGTAATAAACCACTGAAGCATGCTTTAGGCTCTTCACTGATTTCCATAAATTCAATATTCAACAACGTAGTGGACAACTACCTGGTGGACTATTTTGTGGTGCCTTTTTGTATTTGGACCTTCTCTAGATATGATAGTAATGTCAATTTAAATGAACAATATCCTTTTAACTTTTCATGGAGAGGCTAAAAAGAACTTTTCTTTCTTCTTTAAAAGTAACCTGAAAAACAATTATTTGTGAAAAGAAGGTTGTTAAAGTACTTATTACAATGTAAAATCTTAGAAAATTGATGTGATTAGGGATAAAGGTAAGGAAGAACTTCCAGTGTTGCCCTAAATCAGGAGAAATCACCTTCCTTTTTAATGAGTAGAGAACGACATTGTGAAAATTTTCCTGTAAAACTTACTGTTACCGAAGAATATAAGAAGCATTTCAAGTCATGTCTCTGCTTTCTTCATTCAGAAGTTAAGTAAGGCATTTGAAGAACCAAGAAATGAAACATTGTATATCCTTGGTTCAGCGTTTAACCTCTCTTGTTATTTGATGTAGTTAACAAAGGAAACGACAATACAAGCTACAGGAGTAGCTTCCAGTTTGGTTGAAACAATACAAGGTTCAGGCTTCAAGTTGCAAACATTGAATCTGAGCTTTCAGGATGAAGAAGATACTAGCTAAGAGGTTGCTTTTAGAGTTCAGAGACATGAGAGGCTGATATATTTCACTAGCATCTTAAGAGATCGCCATTTCCCTATTTGGATGCCAGTAGTTCAATACTTCAGTAAGCCTATGTCTGTAACATTTTTGGTATTATGCAGTTCATCAATCTTCTTTTCCTTTAGCAAATTGTCCTTTCCACAACGTATAAAATTACTTGTGAATTACTAATGAGCAGCAAAATCAATTTGTTTATTTGAAACAAGTGTACAAAGGAAGAGTACTTCTTATGAGCCGTCCAAGTCATAATACTAGCTAATCAGGCCCAAATAGGAGTAACTGTCATGTTAAATTAGTTTATTCTTTGATGTGTCTTGATTTGAAAGAATGACAAAGTCCCACATTGGTGGTTAATGGGATGGATGGATTCCTCGTAAGGCTCGGGCAATCCTCCTTCCTTTGAGTTAGCTTTTGGGGTGTGAGTCAGGCCCAAGATCTAATTTTATTGATTGTTTATTTCTAGTTAATAATGAATCTTTGTCATCGATTTGTCAGCCCATTAAGGCCAATAAACAGCCTTGATTAATTGATAAGTCAATTAGTCATCAGCTTCTGCCGCTTGGCAATTTTTTGCCTGTCATCAAGAGTTTTACTGAATGCAAATATCGAAAAGGACAAGAAGAATTTGCTAAAAATTGTCTATTTCTAATGTCAGCAACTCCATTAATTAAGCAACAGTAAAGAGCATGCATTTTCCGATAAATAGCTTGTTTGAGAACCTGGGACAAACAGAGTTTAAACGGCAACCTTAATTTCCTTCAAATAGGCAAAGATGGTTCTCCAAAGGTTTGCTTTTGTCGCAGCAATTATGCTTGTCTTCATGGTTAATTTGGCTGTAGGAGCACAAGAAGTAGGATCACCTAAACCAACTCCTGGAGGTCCTTCAGACAACTCTAATGCATCACCAAATGGGCTTGTTTCGACTCAACAAATATTGCTTGGTTTTCTCAGCATTGGCATCTCCATGTTTCTCTTTTCCGTCAAAGACCCAAAGTTGAAGGAGCTACTAAACACAGAGTTTGACACTTGGATTTTCGATCGTCCGATGTTTCAAGATTAGCAAGCTAATGTGTTGCTGTTGAAGTGTGATCTGTGTCTGTTTTCTGTTTAGTTAAGGTGCGTGCGTGTTTGTATCATGTCAATTCAAGTTCACTCAGTGTCCATTTTTCGTTATGAATGGAAGCCATTGTCAGTTTGCTTGCGTTTTATCTGATCTATGAATACAAATACACAATGTTGACTCTTATTTGGAAAGAAAAAAAAAACCTTAAAATCACCTCAAACCCATGGACATGATATAAGTTGCGTAGACTGTTCACTTTCAATGTTGCAGGAGAATTTGACACATATTCATTAATATTTTTGAAGAGTCCGAGTAACATAAGACAAGATTGGTAATAAGTTGACAAAGCTTGTGTAAAATTGTTCATTCTCATGAATTACAGCTGATTTTTCTATCTTCAATCCATTAATTATCAAAGTCTTATTGATTACAATATAAATCAATAACTAGAATTTTTTGTATGACAATTTTTATGTATAACATGACAATGTAATTTCCCAAGTTTGGCCTCACTCCTTTCTTAATATTTTAGTTATCCTAATTATAGCAAGAAAATGATTAAGTTGTTGTCATATAATTAGAAAGTCACGAGTTCAAGTTTTGAAAATAGTCTCTAGCAAAAATATAAGATAAGGCTATGTACAATAGATCTTTGTAGTTGAATCCTTCCTTGAACCTTGCACAGAGCTTGCCGTTCTAGTTATATTAGAATTAAGAAAATGATTCCAGAACCCACAATAATATGGGGTCAAGCCAGACCCCCTAACACCAAAAGCTGCGATGACAATTTCATTTGCAAATAAAAAGGATCCTTATGCCTACTGTATTGGAAAAAAACATTTGCATCTTCAGAAGTTGAATTTATTTTTCCTTTTTTTAAAAAAAGGCAATCTTTGAATAATAAAGTATATGCCAAATATCAGCGCAAGATGAGCCTGTAACTATTGGCAGAATTGGTCAAAATCACTACACTAGTAACTAGAATCTTGGGTTTAACAAAGTTGTTAATTACTAACTTGGAACATCAATTGCTTACTCAACAAACAAAAAGAACCGCCATAGATCGACATAATTTGGTAAAGCTTCAAGTTTATAGTTATATAGACGTTGGAGATTTGGTGATCTAAGGAGAGCTGATAGGTCATGAGGACCGATGGGATCTTGGGAGTTGGAAAGAAAGATGCCCGGAGATCCGCCATTAATACTGCTCGGAAAAAGCAGAAATGGCTGAGTAGAAAAGAGAAATGGCTGGTGGTTCTTGGAGTTGTACTTCATGCAGTGTACATGCTCAGTATCTTCGATATTTACTTCAAAACCCCTATTGTTCATGGAATGGACCCTGTTCCACCTCGTCTCAGTGCCCCAGCTAAGCGTCTTGTTCTTCTGGTTGGTGCGTTGCACTTGCACACAACTTGCTCGGCGATTTGACGCAATGAAATATTTTTTCACCTACTGTTTTTCTTTTCTTACATTGAATTGTCCAGTCCGTGACTGTTCCTTTTTCTTTGGTTTGATGATTTGCAGCGGATGGTTTACGGGCTGATAAGTTTTATGAGCCGGATTCGGATTCAGAGGGAGGTTACAGAGCTCCATTTTTGAGGAGCATTATTAGGAAAAAAGGTCGATGGGGAGTATCACATGCTCGTCCTCCAACAGAATCTAGGCCTGGACATGTTGCTATAATTGCTGGGTTTTATGAAGATCCTAGTGCTGTCACTAAAGGTAAGGCTTTTATATATTTGCATTAGAATACACAATTACTACTAGTTAAGACAACTCTCTCAACCTCAACAAGCTTAATAATTTCGCAGGTTGGAAGGCAAATCCGGTTGAGTTTGATTCAGTATTTAATCAAAGCCGGCATACATTTTCCTATGGTAGTCCAGATATTGTTCCCATATTCTGTGGTGCTTTGCTCCATAGCACTTGGAATTCGTATCCACATGATTATGAGGATTTCGCAACTGGTGAGTTACAGTTTTTTAAGAGGCTGTTTTCATTAAACATATATACAAGGTTATCTGATTACAAAAATGAATATCATGGTTCATTAGTAGAGCCTTGATTTCCTCTCAGTATAGCCACCAACTTTTCAGTTCGTGTTAGTCATTTTACTAAATATCAATTTACCAATTTGATAGTGTTTACATGCAGATGCTTCTTTTTTGGATGAGTGGTCATTTGATCAATTCCAGAACCTCTTGAATAGTTCTAATAAAGACCCAAAGTTGAAGGAGCTACTAGAACAAGACAAGCTTGTTGTTTTTCTGCATCTGCTTGGCTGTGATTCCAATGGTCATGCACATAAGCCCTTTTCGTCCATCTATCTGAATAATGTTAAAGTGGTTGACAAGATAGCAGAAAAGGTTTACAATCTTATGCAGGAATACTACAAAGACAATCAGACTGCATATATATTTACAGCAGATCATGGAATGAGCGACAAAGGTTTGAATTGGCACTCAATTGTTTTCAATTTCCTAATGAGTATAAATAGACATTTGACCAGGTAAACACAGCATAGAAAACAGTTTATATGTAGGATCATTTGATATGCAACAAGTTGAACTGTTTCCATGATAGAAAAATTCTTCCCTGTTCCGGCAAGTGATGCTTGTTTTTTTTTTTTTTTTTTTTGATAACTGAGAAATCCGCATGTGGTCCGCCCTTTGCACCAACCACAGCCTTCTAAACTCGGTGGATAATGGGCCCACCCGTCTATCCTTCTCCACTTAAATACCAGACTTCACCTTGCATGGTGTGGGGCTTGAACCTGTAACCTCAGCCACAAATCCTCTACCCTTTGCCACTCTAGCTAGCCCCTGGGGGCATGTTTGTCTTTAATTATCTGGATGTTTTACAATGCTTCTTTTGTGATTGTATAACTACAGTATAATGTAGCATATTGATTCATAGCAATTTCTGGTACAGGAAGTCATGGAGATGGACACCCAACAAACACGGATACACCTCTTGTGGCATGGGGAGCAGGCATCGGGCATCCCTTGCCAATTTCTGACAGTGACCATCATGAAAGTACTGCTCGCTTTATTGATGACCATCTGCATGATACAGAAACACCCTCAGAATGGGGCCTCAGTGGCATGACGAGGTTGGATGTTAATCAAGCTGACATAGCACCACTGATGGTCGATTACCTTGTCCTCTTCTGAAAGTTATTTTTGAAGTGCCTTTCTATCATATCAACTTCTTCTAAAGTCCGACTCTAATATGATCTCTAAAAATTGCAGTCCACTCTTCTTGGTCTGCCATGTCCTGTCAACTCGGTTGGCAATTTGCCTCTTCAGTATATGAATCTGAACAAGGTAGCTGCATTACTATAAGTTCCCTATCTATTTTGCACCGTACGACTGTTTGATGGATCGGGAGAGATATATTCGTGTGCAAGACCCAACGGACCATAGAGTTATTTGCACTTTTCGCTTGGGAGAGATATATTCGTGTGCTGGTTCTTTGGCACTATTGCGTTCTTTGTATTGAGATCGAATGCAGGTCTTACAATCATTCTTATGTCCAGGCAGAAGAAGTTGAAGCTGTGCTAGCCAATACAAAGCAAATCCTTAATCAATTTCTTCGAAAGTCACGTATCCTTCCCTATACTTAGATTACTTTTCAGTTCTATTTTCATTCTTCCTCACTCATCTTTCATGTGTATATTCGTAATTTTCTTTCTGTTGCTATTCACACCTTTCAAATTTTTAAATGTCAGTTAACATAGAACCTTATCAAAAGAAAATGTCAGTCAAAATAGAAGTACTGGTTCAACATATCGATTGAAGTATAACATATATTAGAAGTAGGACAAATTACCAATTTTTAGACCAATAGAAGAGAAAACTGATAAAATGAAGTCTTATGCTGTCATACCAAACTGCTTCATAAATGTAACTGGGGCTTGTCCTGTTTTCACATTTTAATTAAACTAAGAAGAACACCAATTTCAGAAAAAAATAAAATACATAAAACTAAGAAGAACGCTCTTGATTTTTGTTTCCTTTTTTGAGCATTCTTAACAAATATATAGAGTTAAAACAGTCGACCTCATTATACATCAAGCCTTTCAAGCCCTTGGCTAGTTATTCATCACTGTTGCGTCAAATCGAGCATCTGATTTCTCTCAGAGAGTATGAAACTGCAATGAAACTATCTGAACAGCTTAGGAGCTTGGCACTTCAAGGACTTCATTATTTCCAGACATATGATTGGTTGATGCTGATGACTGTAATTACTTTTGGCTATGTTGGCTGGATGATATATGTGATACTTCATGTCTTGCAATCTTATACATCCCTACCTGCAAATATTTTTAGCAAGAAGCAAGTGCCCAATCCAAGAAGTACAGTTAAGGTACTTGTTTTTCTCTATATGCATGTGCCGTTGTGTATTTCTTTGTATGTGTTGGTTAGAGGAGGGTTGTAAAAAGAAGGTTCAAAAGAAATTATCGGTCTGTTTGGTGTAAAGAGTATGATGGATTAGTAGGAAAAAGGGAGGAAGAAATTGGACATGTAAATGCATTTATGCATGAAAAGTATTTTATTGTGCAAATTCAAGTAATTTTCTCAATCCAAACTAAAACGAACAAAAATATCTTGACTGTTGATATATGATTTTAATTCAAGACGGAGATACACAAAGGGTTGTCCAGTTGTTTTGCTACCTCTTTGAGATAGAATACATCTAGTGACAAATATTGATATGCCAAAAATACACATGTTCCTGTATCATAAAAGATAATCTAATTCATAATTCCAGAAAGTTCAAAGGTGAGATGGTAGTCACTTTATCTATGCATTGCAAGTGAGAGGAGGAGGTTTAGCGCGAAAACTTTAGAAATCTAAGACTTATTAAGGAAAGGAATTGAAATCTAAGAGCAAAAGTGGGAGTAATGACACTAGATGCTCCTTTTGACATTAATCTTCGGGTCTTTTTCCTCCAAACGCTCAAAGTTTTCCTCTTTCTTCTTTTTCTAAAATGTTTCATGAAAGTCACCCAGCTTTGGGACAATATTTGGTTATATTTTGCTTTATTCTGCCTGATCTCCAAAGCTATTGAATCTGGTGTTGTCAAAGGCGCGCTTAAGCCTGAAACGAGTCTCTAAACATGTTGAGCGTTTGCCTTGCTTAATGTGCGCTTCACTGTCGTCATCAAGGCTTTGAGACATACAGACCTTGCCAATTAGTGGTTCTTGAAGAGGCGACACAAAACAATTTTCACTTTATTGTTATTTTTTGTCAATGTGTTTGTCAACATATTTACTATTGATGCTTATAATATTAGTCTTGGACTAAACATATATATATTTGTAATTTTTTTTCTCCACTTTCGCCTTTTTTATTTTGAGTGACGCTTTATTTACGCTTTGCACTTAAAGACCCAACGGACCATAGAGTTATTTGCACTTTTCGCTTTTGATAACACTGATTGAATCAAGTGCTCATCCGGGATTTCTCATAAGGGAAATTCTTAAAAATTTATATTATCTCGGTCCTCTATTTGCATATTCATTCTTTTTCCTATTATACTATTTTTGCATTTAGAAACTGATGTTATTAGAACACATGTCTCCCTCCCGCAAAAAAAGATGGATATTCTTGATGGTCATTCTTAAGGTGATAGTAGAAAGAATTGCTATCCGACCAATTGATTCCCAAGTTCTTGCTTGTATTCTTTTTCTATGGCAGATACATCTTTTAGGAGGGCTGTTAATGGGAGTAGCGTGCACTCTTCTGTTGGTTGAAAAATCTCCTCCCCTTTATCACGCATACGTCGTGATGACAGTGTTTCTGTGGACACAAATATTTAGTGAATATCAATTTCTCAAAGCATTGTTCAGATACTTGTGCGGGAGAGCTAGTGATTACTTCCTTAAACTCATTGCAACTGGTGTTTTTTCTGTGATCATTCTTGAGCTTCTGGTGAGGCTCTATTCCTAGTCTATGTATGTTCCTTTAGGCAGCAGTGAGTTTATTCTTGAGTATCTGGATTCTTTAATCATTGTGTGTGGTTACCTTACAGGTGAAGAGCTTCACAGATAGAAAGCTCTATACGTGGTGTTTCTTAATTACAGGGGTTTCTGTTCCTTTTTATCTGTATAGATCATTACCTATGAGATCTGGAGTACCAATGTTTGTATGGCTGGCATGTTGGTTTTTGTCAGTTTTTACTCTCATGCCCCCTCAAATTCCAGAAAATTCCCTGCTTGTGTAAGTAACTTCTTATTGAATGTCTTAACCTGCAGATCCACTTGTAGTAGGTGGGTTTAATTAGAAGTACTGAACTTCTATATGTAGGGTTGCTGGGGCTGTGATGATTATCACAATTGGCATAGTTCTTCGATATGTGGAACTCAATGCTAAAGATAACAAATACTGGCTTAGTCTTGTTGGACAAGACTCAAGGAAACTCAAGTTCCCCTTGCTCTTTCACTTGCAGGTACGCAATGTCGTTTATGTGCAATGTTGTCTAAATTATCTTTAACTTTTACTGAGAGGTTTTGGATTTTTTCTTTCTTCGTCTGGAGTAGATCCTTTTGGTTGGCTCAGCATCTCTGATGGTTTGGCTTTCAACTACTCATAGAACAGAGAAGCAGGAATTGTTAGTCCTTCATCAACTGGTGAATTGGTCCATTGCTGGTATTCTTTTTTGCTGTGATCTGTCTGCTAAGTGTAGCTCAGTCTTAGAATTGTTCTCGGATGTCCTATGAACAGAATTAATGCAACCTTTACACCCATTTATTTCTTGATTGTTTGTTTTGTTATGCAATGGAGTGTTAACAGCGAATTCAAAGTGGTGAGATTTTACATTTTCCTTATAATAGGCATGCTATCCAGAATTACTTTTCAAAATTTCCCTTTTCCTGCTGGCTGTCTTACAGTTACCCTCCTCCCAGGAGAGCTGATTGTCTTCATCAGCACTGGTGTCCCATTTTAAATGTGTAGGACATGGATATGGCATTAACTCAAAGAGGAGTCTGTGATATGTAGGTTGCATCCTGTCATCGCTACACCTCAGTCCCGAACAATTTGGGATCGACTATAAGGATCCTCATTGACTATGTTCCTCATTCATGTTCATCTCAGGACAACATTTTACAAAATTTAAAATAAATAAAAAGAACTATAAGTTTTCTAAATCTCATACTGGCATAAGAATCTCTAATAGGGCTAAAAGACTCTTAGAAAGCACAAGACCTAAAGTAAACATGATATCATGACTATAATAAATTCTCAACAAATTGGCGTCGCCTACATAGATCATTTTCTTCCATTATGCCTATCCTTTGCTAAGTTTGCATAGATTCCAAAGAGATCGTTAGACTTCCATGACAACTTCCTTCCATGTGATTTTTGCGAATAATTACTGGGCCGCCTCCTGTCATAAAGAAATAATATCTTTGGTAAACTTCTACTAGTTTATGGTAATGTATCACCTTATTGCGTATCAGACTGTCCTTTTGTTGCACTTGCATTCATTTTTCAGGCACTTTTGTTTCATTTTAATGAAACCGTTATGAAGCTTTTCCTGACTAGTTTTCTTTCTGTGTAACTATTCCTTTCACCGTTTACTGTTCTTCAGTCTGATCAAATTGCAATATTTTGTTTTCTTTGTGAACATTTCGACAACCCTGTATTTATCATTTGATTTGTTTCTTTAGGCTTCTCGATGATACTCCCACTCTTTTCAGCTACTGGTCTCTTGTCCAGGCTGACTTCCATTTTCCTTGGCATTGCACCTCCCTTCCTGCTTCTATCAATCGGGTATCTCCCTCATTTTGTGGCTTAGACTAGGAGTAGATTGAATATTTTATAACATTATGAGTCAGAACTTGAAAGCTTTTGAATCTCCTGCAGCTATGAAGCAGTCTTCTATGGTGCTCTCAGTCTTGCACTTATAGCATGGATACTGTCGGAAAATGCTTATCTCCATATAAGTAAGTTAAGATCATCAACTCCAGGCAAATCCATGGAGGATGATAATAGGTGTCTGGAGTTATCCGATATGAGGATCCCATTAACCTTTGTAAGTTTTACATTCTGCTCCAGAATGATATTATGGTTATGGACAAAAGAAAGACAGTGACATCATTTTTAGCCTTGTTAATTTAACACTTCGGAGGTGTATGCATCCAGCTCTGTTGTCTTTTCTTATATCCAAATAGTAATATTGAAGCTTCCTGGCTACTATACATGTTCCTTGCTTCCACATGTGTGTCGTTATATAATCAGTACATATTTTGATCATTATCACATGCTAAGGTACCACATAATTGATTGTGTATCCAGGAAAAGAAATGCTTCTCAATTTCATATTTAACGCTGCTTGAGTAGCTCTAAATGCATGTCCACCTCTTCTTGAAGTTAGAGCTATTCTAATTGCCAATTAAATGTTGCTCACAAAGTTAAAATGGGAATATATATTCAAATAACTTGGTTTTCTTTGTCATGAATAAAGAAATGAAAGCCTAAAGTACAGTGCATAGGGATAGCAATGGGTTAGCCGGTTAGGACAGTGAGCTTTTTTTTTTCTTTTCCAATCAGGTTTAGTGGGTTACTGATGTTAACACGATGAAATAGCAACCAACTAAAACAATTATCAAAGAGGTTAATTATGCAAACTGATAGCAAATCATTTTATCTTTTTGTATACATAGCTAAAGAAGAATAGTACTCCCCCTTTTGAAGTGGAATGCTCAGATTATAATATACATACAAATGTTTACCTTCTCAAACATTTAACTAAATGTTAGTTTAAAATTCTGAACACATGCATGGTACTGCTTTATATTTAAATTATTTTTGTCACTCATCTTAGAATTTGTGAAGTTTAGTCCTAAAATGGGAAGATCTGGGCCAAAACAGCATTTGAACCAAATATTTTTCGTCTTAAATTGCTGATGCAATTTCTGCTTTTTAGATGGTCTTTTTCAATATTGCATTCTTTGGAACTGGTAATTTTGCAAGTATTGCAAGTTTTGAGATCTCCTCCGTGTATCGGTTGTCAGGTGATACATTCGTATAACAATATTTTATATTTCAAAAGAATATATCATTTTGGAGCAATTTTCCTTATTATCAGCTTGAATGGAAAACCAATGTAATTCAAAGATCGTGGTGGAAATCTTACCTTGGAGTTTCTAGGGCTTGGGGACTGTTTCTCTCATCCATATAAGATATGAAAATAACCCTAGGACCCCTCTTATGTATTTAAAATATTGGCATCAGGGAGTGCCATTGCAGTGCTCAACTTTCACCCTTTTGAGACTCTCGTCACTGCCTGGAGGGACCAAAAAATAATGTTGAAGCGTTGCAGCTCCCAAATTTCGACCGCTGCTACATTGGATTCTGTTTTCCATGCAAATATCCAAATTATTTCCAAGTCCAAATGTTCTCCACTTGCTTTAATCCACTCTTCATCTCCAAAGATCCATATTACTTTCCAAAAACAACTTTTGAGTGTTGAACACTCTTGTGAAACCTTAAACGTGTTATTGTTGTGTTAACCATGATTAGAGAGTAGAAAGCTACATTGTACTACAACATCTTTCTATGTTGGGTGGTTGGGTTTCTTCTTGGTATAACCTTGCAGCCTTTACATGTAGCCCTGTCATTTCTCCTAGTATGGATGATGTTTATTTGGTTATGATTACTCCACTCTTAAAAGTTATTAGGTGCATTCCCTGTTTTAAAATAAGTGTTGGCTAGTACTGTATGGTAAGCTAATTCAAAATCTTAAGATAGTCTTCTTATCTTCATTCTGGTGTCAACAGAAACCATCATTATATCTACCTACATTTACATTCATATGTCCTACGATAACAATTTGTTGGTCATTTGGGATCCATTGGGTCAAGGTATCCTTATTCTCTCATAAGCTTTAACATATCTTGTGTAGCCTTATTTGCAAAGCACAAGAACTACTTGATCTTCACTGAGAACAAAGTGCATTATAGGAACCTATATTTATACATCTAGAAGCCATTAGAATTTTCGGAGACCAATTAAAGTTGTATTGTATTTTGAAATCAGTCGTGCACCATGGATGACTTTTATTTGTTGTTGGCCATTAACTGCAGATGTGCGTTTAGTGCAATCACTAAATTGGTGCAAGTTCCATTGTTGGGATGCTATTTTCTGGTGATCTTGTGCTCTGATGTGATGACAATCCATTTCTTCTTCCTGGTAAGTAGTCGTCTTATTCCTCCTATTGTGCAATTCTCATATTCTTTTCCACCTATTATCCATCCAGTGTGTTTTGCTTGAAAAACGTGGGATTATCATTCCCAATCTGTTCTTGTCTATCATTTCATCTAACAGCCTCTTGAGTTTCTGTTTCATGCTTTTGACTGATTTATCTCCAGGAACATGATTGATTATCCTAGGGATTCATCATGATTTGGATCCATCTTACTTGTTTTCTGATTGTTAATAGGTCCGAAATAAAGGAAGCTGGATGGAAATCGGCAACAGCATTAGCCATTTCGGAATTATGAGTGCTCAAGTTGTGTTTGTCCTTATGCTTTTTGCTGTTACAAATGTATTCACGAAAGACATCCAAGTTAGATCAGCTCAGCAGTTATCTCGTAAAAAAATGTGATTCATTTGAAGCTTCATTCTTTTCGAGATCCCACATTTCTGGGTGGCAATTTTGCTAGAGTAGCAATTAGTTCACACGAATTATTGTATTGGGCTATGCTACATGAATGTCCCATATTTCTGGGTGCCAAAGCATATAGTTCTTGGCCAAAACAGAGTGGATAGTTATATTGAATGTATGATGAGATGATTTATTCCACTTGCACTTGAAATGGTGTTGAGATGCTTTTTGATGGATTAGAATTGCTTGTTTTTGTTACTTCAGATTTTGAGATGTGAAGTCTCTTGCCAGACATACAAAAAATATATATACCAGTTGTAAAATATAGGACCTCTCTACCCTCTCTCTCTCGTCTCTCACCACCCTCTCTCAATCTCGCTTGCCAGATATACAAATACATATGTATATTAGTTACACAATTATAATTATTTGGTAGATATACATATACAATTTAATGAATATACATATACAATTCGCCTCTGTTTGCCCTCTCTTGCTCGCCTCTTTGCTCCTTCTCTCGATCTCGCTCGTCTCTCTCCCATAATATGTAGCTACAAATCGTAATTTTAGCAAACTATAGCTATTTTTTGTGTTATTATGTTTCAACGTGTATGCTCTTTTTCAAAATCCTCTTTCTTTAAATTCAATTAATGGTAATGATTAATGTCATATATTTCTTGATCAACTACTTTCCAAAACTACGAGTTATTTCCAAAGTAAGTTACACTTGATCGCATTACTCTTTCTAATACGATTCAACAATCTTTATTTTCAACTCATTTTGCTTTTTATGCAGGTGATACATTCGTATAACAATATTTTATATTTCAAAAGAATATATCATTTTGGAGCTGTGCTTATTTCACATTTCACATACTTTTTTTCATAGCAAGGAAACATTTACCTAGTAATTTAAACAAATAGGATTTTCCAAAGTAAGTTACACTTGATCGCATTACTCTTTCTAATACGATTCAGCAATCTTTATTTTCAACTCATTTTGCTTTTTATGTCAGGTGATACATTCGTATAACAATATTTTATATTTCAAAAGAATATATCATTTTGGAGCTGTGCTTATTTCACATTTCACTTACTTTTTTTCATAGCAAGGAAACATTTACCTAGTAATTTAAACAAATAGGATTTTACTACAGAACTAATGGGTAAAAAAATTGTGAATTGATCCAAATAACTCTATAGTTTATGTATATTATTGGTTAACAAAAAGATTAAAAAAAAAATAGTGGATTAGAGGCTATTTGAGTAAATATCTAAAATTGGTAATGACTTAATTTTTGGGCCCAACTTTTAAAACCCTTCTAAGTTTGACCCGTATTACCCCAAACTCAACTCGTCCTTCAGATCTCTTTTGTTTTACAGCAGAACAGCCTTTCTTCGAAGCTTATTCCTCCATTTTCTACAAGGTACGCCCCTTTCTTCCAATTTTGTGGTACTTTTTTTCCTTAAATATCTCAATTTTGTTTCAGTTAAAGTCTCGAAGTTAGTGGGTTATGGAATGTTTTCTTCATTTTGCTTCTCATAGACATATCTTAATTCTTGTTTTCATGGGCATTAATCTTTATGCGATAGTATTAGTTTTAGGGTAAGAAGTAATTTATGATTTGATGGAATGATAAATATTCATTGTAATTTGTAAAACATACAGATTCCAGACGTTGAATCTTATGCGTATTTCTATGAAATTGAATGTTGATACTGAAAATTTCTCTTCTTTTTGGAGCAAATTACAAGATCAATTTCCATTTTGCTGTTGGTTCTGGTTACTGCTAATTGATGGTCCGATGTTCTTTGTGATTGTCCTTTGCAACATCCTAAAAGTTCGATTTCATGCTAATTGAATTATTTGTATTTATTGTACAAACAGTTTTGAATGTTGAATATTAATATTAGGAGTCGTTTAGTTTGAGTACAAGTTATGATGGGATAAGTTGTGATTGGATTATTTATGATGGGATGAGTTATAATGAAATTATTTCTTATCAAGTGTTTGGTTTGTTGCATTCAAAATAATATACGTTATATAAATTTTAAAAACAATTAGTTGTTTACGAAAATACTGCTTATGAATGTGAAAAGTGGGTAAAAAAGAGTTTAAAAGGATATCTTTGTATTTACCTATTTTATCTCGGGATAACTCATCTCGGGATTACTGAACGACCCGAAGGAGAGGAATAACTTATCCCCGTACTAATTATTAATCCTGGTATAAGTTATCTCGGACTTGCCAACCAAACAATAAATTGGGTGGCACTATAATTTAATTCCCGACTCATTTGGTGTTATCCTTCACACTAAACGGCCCCTAAAAGTTTTAATTCTGAGATTCTTCGCTCCTCTTTCACATGTTTGTGTGCTTGTACCTATCTAATTCTCTCTCGGATTGGAGGAACAATAGGATGCTATTCTTTCCATAGTTTAGCATTGCTAACATTGTTTATTGATCATGTTTTTTACCTCTTCTAGTTTTTCAACGGTGGCCTTTGAAGATGTTGCAGAATGTTCAACACCAAATTTTGCAATCGCCTGCACGGCTAGGCCTTCCAACTCCCGGTTCACCTTCTCTACAAAACACAGCTCCTCCTCCTAAGTTCTCCTCGCAAGTGTCACAACCCAATCAACAGGCAAATATATTAACTATAACTACCACTTCATCAACGCTCCTTCCTCTTCTCCCACCTCTCTCTAGAGCTCAGTCTCTTCTCATTCAAATGGCATCTCTTGCTTCAAGGCTCTTTGATGTCTCACCAAACCGGTCCCATTGGCTTAGTGCTTTTCGTGGCTCTTTCCCTTCGTTTCTGCCTTCTGCAGCACCAATTTCACAAGATTCCTGTCCATCATCCTCAAAAGAAATCCTCTCAATGTTTACTTCTCTTCAGACGCAACTGTTTGAAGCAGTTGCCGAACTACAAGAAATTCTTGATCTTCAAGATGAGAAGCAAAAAATCACCCGTGAAATTAGGTCAAATGATTCTGCAATTCTTGCCTTTGCCAACAAACTCAAAGGAGCTGAGCGTGTTCTCGACAATCTTGTTGATGATTACTCTGATTATCGTCGTCCCAAACGGGCCAAGTTGGAAAACGATACCGAAGAATCTTCAGTAACATCTGTGGCAACTCAGTTGAAATTGTCTGACATATTGTCATATGCTCATAGGATAAGTTACACTACTTTTGCACCACCTGAATTTGGTGGTGGACAGGCTCCTCTTTTGGGAGCACTCCCACCGGCTCCTCAGGATGAACAATTGCGTGCATCTCAGTTATATGTTTTTGCTGATCTTGACGTTGGCTTACCTAAATCAGATGAAAGCAAAGAGAATATTTTGGAGCCACTCATCGAACCTCCACCAGAAAGTAACCCACTTGCCAATCTTTCATCAATTCAGGGCCTTGTCCCTCCAAATATTGTAGTGCCATCTGGTTGGAAACCTGGTATGCCTGTTGAGTTACCCACTGATCTCCCTCTTCCTCCCCCTGGTTGGAAGCCTGGTGATCCAATTGCTCTTCCTCCAGTGGATTCTCGTCCACTTCAAAAGGTCGAGGAGGCACCAGCACGACCAGTACCACCTCCAGGACTTACAAGGATGCCCGAACCAATACAAGTTCGGCATGTGCAGCTTGATATTGACGATGATAGTAGCGATTATAGTTCTGATGAGGCCAGCTCTGATAGTGAAGATTGATGTGGTTAGCGTTTTGAGTAGCTAGTAAAACAGCACCTGCAGCTTGATGCTACTACTCCTTGCACAAAGCAGTGGTTTCTCTCTTTCTCTCACTAGTGGATGACTTCTCCTCTCAGACAACAGGTACCCCTGATCTCCTTGTTGCAGAATTGGGGGCCATTTTAGTTTCAATTCATGTTCTTTAGCTTTCTCTACCATGTGCATTGTTTAGTAACAGGCCCTATGTCAACAAACTCCTCCCTGCTATGTACCATATTTGTCCCAACAGTGCTCTGGAGAGAAGATCAAACTGTGAACTTCTCTTCAGTTGTAGAATGAAAAATGTTTCTTGTCTATACTAGTTTATTAACTTGTGAAAGGTCGTGATTATGCTCTCTGAAGAGTAGGATCATTATGATGTTCCAAATTTATATTTGAAGACAAAAAAAAAAAAAGTAATGCATCTCTTACACTGATTCTATCGAAGTTAACAAGCAGTCAAGGGTGTGGCTTAGTAGTCACAAAAGTGGGATGAAAACTGTGAAGTCTCATGTTCAACAATTCTCAGAAGAGTGAACAAATATTGAGTGATTTCTTCCTGTTTTTCTAGACCTTGGTGGACAAGGTCAGTTGGTATAGGGCGCAGGTGGAATGTAGCAAGTCATCAATGGAATAGTTGATTTGTGCACAAGGTGGCACGGAATTATTATTATTCTGGAAATCTATTGGCATTAGCAGATAGTGAATTTTAAAATTCAGTTGGAAAACTAGGGATTTCATTTTTTGATTCCCTTATTTTGATGTGTTACTTAGGCTTTAGGGAGCCTGGAGCCAAGTTTGTTTGCCGTATCGGTAATAGATTGTGCATTCAGCTTGACTGGAGTTGGGCAGTTTGACTCCCATCTTCTTTTCCCTAAAGGTCAATAAACTCTGCCCTGCTTCATTTTTGTGTTCGTGTGGCAAAGGTTTCCAACAAGTCTCATCAAAATGCCAAACATGGAAAATTCATGCTGTTTTAAGCGTAGTCTCAAATTAAGATTCAGTCCACAGATACTTAATTAGTCTACTAGGAGGCTGTTGCTGATTCTGTTCCTCTTGTATTTATAAGTCATATGGGACATTTCTGCCGTGCACTGAATCAGAATTCTTGTTTTGAGAAACCTTGGGAACATTGATTAGAGCCAACACCCGGAAACATCTTTCTAATCACCGTAAGCAGGCAACTAGAACTTCTTGAGTGTATCATTATGGAACTTTACAGCTGAGTGGATCACCTTCAGATAATTCGGGTACGAAGTGAGTTCTCAGATTAGTATGTTACAAGTACTTGAGTAATGATTTTGGAACTACCTTAATCAAAACTCTCAAAAGAAATAAAATTGAATGCAACATGCAACATGCAATATGCAATATGCTTGTACCGGTGGGAAAAGAAAGACATGGTTTTCTTTCTCTCTCCATCTAAAATTTGTTGGAAAAGAATGTACTTGTATCCCAGGAAAGTGACACTGTTGGCTTTTGGTGTGTTTAAAAAAAGGCAGTGAAAACACAACTTATTAAAGAAAAGGGGAAATATTTGAATTGAAGGACAATGAAACAAACTTAGAGGTGTCAGAGGCTGATTTAATTCATGGGTTGCATAAATTCAATAATTTTTGTTTGGACTCTATATAGGTATTGAAAGGAAATATTATTTATAAATTTGAAATTGGTATGTGCTTGCTTTTACTTTTGATCATATTTAGTCCGTTCTGCGTATGAGTTTTGAGATGAGGGTTCCCCGGAAACAGCCTCTCTACTTAGGTAGTGGTAAGGTCTGCGTACATTCTACCCTCGTTCGTTCTGCGTATGGGTTTTGAGATGAGGGTTTCCAGGAAACAGCCTCTCTAATTAGGTAGCGGTAAGATCTGCGTACATTCTATCCTTTCCAGACTCCACTGGTATGTTGTTGTTGTTGGTACGTAATAAAAAATATAGCTGTCAATAAGAGAAACCGTGCATGAGCTGTGAGATAACTGTCAGTACAAAAATGGACGTTTCCTTCTCTCATGGCATGACACTGGGACCACTCTTGTCTGTTATCCCTTTGAACGCTCGATACATTCTACTCTTCCTCATATTTTTCTTAATCAATTTCAAAAGAATAATGAAGTTGAGCTTTTAAAATAATGACTTTTAAGTTTTTTATTTAACTTTTAAATGAGATGCGTTTTAGTCATAGGAGTTGTTTTGGATTACAATTTTTTTTTTCTTTTAAATAGCGTTATGTCAAGTTAAAATACATTTACATAAATTGGACCATATGGACTGGAACCTTAATAGGTCGAGAGTATTAATGGCAATTAATTAAGAAAAAGAATAAATAATCCACAATAATGAGGTCATTTAAATAAGGTATGAATAAGTTGAAGCTTACGAGCCGAATTGATCCATAATAATAATAACAATAATAGAGTGGCGCATTCTTTTTTGGCCCCTTGGTTTAAAAAGAAATTATTTCTTTCTTTCTAGCATGTTCAAAAAATTATTTTTTTGTGTGTGATATTTTAATTTGAACTAACATGTTTAAAATTAAAAGATTAAAAGATATTTTTGTACATTTGACATAATTTTATTTAGGACGACAAGATTGAAAATTTTCTTTACTTTTAAAATTTATCTCAAGTCAAATTGAATTATTTTTTTTTAAATTAAAAGAAACTAATGTACTCTCTCTGTTTAAAAAAGAATATAAAGAATGATTTCTACTTTAATGATTCCTTTCCGTTTTTTTTGTAATATTTTAATTTAAATTTTTTAAATAGTATATATAACTTTAATTTAACATCACAAATTTTTTAAAAAAAAATTAAATTTCATATAAAATTAAATCAAGTTATTCTTTTAAACAAAACAAATAGAGGAAATACAACAAAAGAAAAACTACCTATAGCCACTAATTCGGTGGTATAATTGCTTTTATGGATCCTACCCCCACAATCTTTAATTTAAACGACATAATTGGGTCCCTATCTTAAAAGGGGAGGATAAACAAAATTAGGTTTTTCATTTTCCCCCACTAAAAGTAGATAAAAAGGGGGAGGAAGCCAACTTTTTTCTCATTTAAATTCGAATAATTTAAATTTATGTTCTATAAAATTTGTTAGAAAAAAATATTTTTTATTAAAGAAAAATCAGAAAATATTTTTAATTAAAAAATTCATTCTCCGTGCTTGAATCTAGAAAATCAAATTAACATGGAAGATTATGTTCATTACAAATATTATTGTAGGTGAATTGATGGTAACAAAGCCTGCCTCTTTTGTTCAAATATATATGATAATATGTTGTTTTGAAAAATTATATTTGTTATTTGAATAGATAAAAGAAATATTCAGTAGCCAAATTATATACGTATAATGTTGGAATGATTATGAAGCTCCATTATTAGAGTAAAAAAAGCAATGCAAGCATGTGATTAAGGGCACAACATACGGCGCCAACTCCGTCCTTAATTTCTCCTATGTATACTCTGTCCCGTATTTGCCAAAAAAATAAAACATTTTAGAAAGAATTAATTTGATGTCCTTTTCAAGAAAATTCTGAAATATTGTACAACTCGAAAGTCACAAATCACATGTTTACTGACTTCAATTAGAGCTTAACCATTGGATTATATCCTGCTAATGACGCGTATCCCCACACCTCACCCTAAACCCTAAAATGGTTGGATTTCTTCTACTTCCTCCTGTCATGTTTGTCTTGATATACTTCGTTGATAAATGAAGTGGTAATTTATTATATCACTCTTAATCTTATATTTGATTTTTAGATTGAATTTAAAAAAAAATTAACAGTTATTTTTATACATTAAAAGTGGACGGAGAGGATTATAAAAAAATGAATATATTATTATTTCAAATATTAACCAATTCACGGCCGAATACTGTTAATCTTGTATATTGATCAAATACTCTATATTATATGGATCAGACGATAATGTGTAGGAAAAGGGAAAAGAGTATGAGACGTTACTAATGTTTTTTTACTTTTTAATTGCTCTATTGAATTTACTGGTCCTTGATAATTGCCATGTCATCAAGGTCAAAGAACTACCCTCCGTTTTCACCTGTATTTTATTTTATTTAATAAAAAAATTATATTTTATATCTATAATTTGAAGTTTGAAACTTATATGTTAACAGCACCGACGGGTCAATTGAGAGTAACGGGTTTTGCATGTGGACCCATGTTTGTAGCGAGCTCATCTCATATCCCGTGATTGGTGGTTCATGTAACGGCGCGTGCCTCGTTTTCTTAATTTCCTCATAACTCATAGGATTCTCTTGCTAAATTTCCTATTCATGTAACAATAATGTCTTCCTTCTGTTTTCTTTAAACTATTTTTTATTTGTTATTTCTGTTTAATGATCACATTTGAATATGCTAAAAGCTCCACTCAAAAAAAAATTAACCAATTTCCCTTCCTTTTGCCTCATTCCCATACAAGAATATCCTTTCATTTTTCGTTTCCATTTTCTCTCGTCCTCCTCATTTAAGTATATGAAAAAAAAAATTAAAAATCAAACTCTAAATAAAATTAAAAATGAATGATTATTTACTATTCCATCATAAGTTTTTATGTTAACAGTTCTTTTTTCCAATATACCTAAAAGAAGAAAAAATGATGAGTTGTAAACAGAAAAGCACTTGGACTTATGGAAGAAAATGAGAGTGGAACATGCATAATTAAACAAAAAAAAAAAAAACAAAGAAAAAAAAACAGATCATTGAATGAAGAGAAGAAGTGGGAAATATGAAGACCCCATTGAAGCCCTCCAGCTATTTCCCCATCCCCACTTCTCTGTTCCTCCCATTACCTATTTCCCTCTTCCCCATTTTTCTCTAAAACCCAAACACCTCTACTTTCCCTTCTTTAAGAGTGAGCAGAAAAGAGCTTAGCAGAAAACTATGCGAATGGGTTCAACTGTTCTGCTTTTTCTTCTTTTCTCTGTTTTCTTATCTCCTTCTTTATCACAGCGCCATTCGCCGCTGAATACTGCCTACTACCGGAGGTCATGTCCAAGATTTGAACAGATTATGCAAGAAACCACTACAAACAAACAGATCACTTCACCTACTACCGCCGCCGCCACCCTCCGCCTCTTCTTCCACGACTGCTTCGTCGGAGGCTGCGACGCCTCCGTCCTCGTCTCCTCAACTCCTTTCAACAAAGCCGAGCGTGACGCCGATATCAACCTTTCTCTCCCCGGCGATGGGTTCGATGTTGTCATACGCGCCAAAACGGCGCTTGAACTTACTTGCCCCGGAGTAGTCTCTTGCTCCGACATTCTCGCCGTCGCTGCTCGGAATCTCGTTGTACAAACCGGAGGCCCGTTTTATCCAGTTAAGTTGGGCCGTAAAGATTCTTTTATTTCAAAAGCTTCGTTGGTTGAAGGAAATCTGCCCCGTCCCACAATGTCGATGGATCAAATCATTAAGATTTTCGGGTCAAAGGGGTTTTCGATACCGGAAATGGTAGCATTATCCGGTGCTCACACAATTGGGTTTTCACATTGTAAAGAGTTCAGCTCAAATCTCTATAATTACAACCAAACTTCGCAATATGACCCTTCTTACAACCCTAGATTTGCTCAAGCTTTGAGAAATGCTTGTGGTAATTACCAGAAAGATCCAACATTGTCCGTGTTCAACGATGTAATGACTCCTAATAAATTCGACAACATGTACTACCAAAACTTACCTAAGGGTTTAGGTCTGTTGTCTTCCGACCGTGGTCTGTTTTCAGATCCGAGGACGAGAGTTCATGTTGAAGAGTATATTAGAGATCAAAATGCATTCTTTAAGGCCTTTGCTTCAGCAATGCAGAAGCTAAGTGAGCATGATGTTAAATTTGGCAGAAGTGGTGAGATCAGGCACAGGTGTGATGCTTTTAACAATTGAGAGATGTTGATTATGTTACTGTGTTCGAATTTCGTTTTTGCTTTTATTCACTTACAAGATAAAACTTATAATATGTATACAATGTTTTTAATTTTTACCATTTATTTAGATCAGAAAGCTCTCCTTAAGTTCTGTTTTGGAACTACTACTACTACTACAACTGCAACTACTTGTGGTTAGTGTGAAGTACTAGTACCTTATATTGAAATGGTGTATACTGAATCACTGATTCAGGTGAGATGCACTTAAGAGGCTATTGTTTGTTCATCAAATTTGCTGCAATAAGAAATCAAACCGTAAATAAAGTTTGCAACTTTTCAGTTCAAAATGAATGATTGATTGATTGTTTTGTTGGTTTGACAGCAATTGTTAAAAAAGGTTGTATCTTGATTCCGGTCGGTGTTTCCTTAAGTATAGATTCTAAATTATAGTCACATTGCCAACTAAAGTTCACCTGGCACTACTGTCTGGTTAACTAAAGAGAAACAGAACGCGCTTGGTATTGATTCTTGTCGAGGTGTCAAAATCAAATAAATTTGGACGACTAGTGTAAAGAGTTAATTATCATACTGACACAATAGATACCGATACATGTTACACAGTCCCACTGTCAAACCATGAAATTATAATACTGCCTCTGTCCGTCCATGTTTACTTTTTTATGTTCGACTTGGCGCGCCGTGATAAAGAAAAAAACTAATTTTACTAATTATTACAAGTCATCTAAATGTGAGAAATGATCGGTCCTTGGTACTTACTAATAATAAGGCCAGAATAGTACATAAAATATCTCTTCATTTTCTTTTATCTCTTCATTTTCTAAATTGGATAAGTAAAAGCGAATTTTTATTTTAATATAGTAGACAAGTGAAAATGAATAGAGTGACACATAATGAATTCATCTTCTGGAACTAGAATACAGAGGATCGAAACTGCATAAGAACGAGCTCATGTTCAAGAATCCTATGCATTTTGGAAGGGCACTGCATGTTGATCAAAACCAGTTAGGCATCCAAAGGAACTATGAAACTACATTTACTACCAGTTCTACTTTCTTAGTCATGTGGGTTTGTGAGTATATTTACTGCCGCTGATCCTATATCAGGATTATTTTCAACAGGGAATGCTTCTGAGTCCTGAAATTCTTGCAGTACGGGACATCTAACACAAGCAAAAGATAATCTTTCGAAGTATGAGACTTCTTCGAAGAAGCAAATTCATTTTGGATGCTGCAGTTCACTCCATTTCCTATTCAAACATCAACCCTTACAAGTTACTATCAAAGATGAGTGTAGCATATTGTAATGGGGTTCATCTGAACTAATACTTTTGACGTAGAGCATAATTTATATGTAAAAATCCATGAAAATTGCAACAGATAGTAGTAATGAACGTATAACTATAAGAAATCATAGGTTCAATTCCAAACACATTAAATATTGAAATAATAAAACTTAAATCCTAGAACTACCTATGTGTATAGAAGACAAGAACATTTGTTTCTGGTAAACGAAGACGCAACAACATTTGCTTCTGGTTAAGTAAAGTTCCCACAAGATCCTGAAGGACAAGGAGAGACTTCAGGAGGAGAAAGCACAACACACAGTTGTAAGGCCAATCTTTTAGAGAGGAAGATGAACCATCTCACTGTGACAAAATATATCAATGGTAGATGTAAGGCATAAAGAGCAGTGCCTATTCATATCTTTCATCACTCAAGCCAAGTATTGAAATGAACGAAATGATATGTACAGGAAAAGATCAGACAGCACTAGTTCATCCGTAACTAGTATGGTCTGAAAGTAGGCTCTACATCCAATGCAGCAATATAATCTGTAATGAGAATCTTTTCTTGATTGTCTTCGCATGTCAAAGTCAGCATTATAAGGAGATAAAAGAGAACAAAAGAGCTAAGTATCTGAACGATAATGTCTAAACACTTACAGAAGTACATAATCTTGCAATACAATTGAAACTAGTGCTCAAAACACTTTTTAAGTCCCCATGTAAAAATGTTAAGTGCAGAAATTCTAACCTTCCTATTAACAACACACATCAGAGCAAGGATTGTCGGAATGGTACACTCTCTTCGTTATTGCTTTCACTGTTTGAGCACCAGGATGCTCAAAGATGCCAAACAACTCTGGAGTTCATTACATCAGTTATGCAGCAATGTCTATTGCAATGCAGACCTTAAAAGAAACTTAGGAAGGTCAATTTTCTCATGAATTTCAAAGTTGCAGAAGTCAATCAGCCCCAACATAAATCCCAGATTACTATACAATGGCTGGTGTAAGCCACAAACAGTTGATAGAATAAGCCCCAGGCACAGGAAAATGAAAATGAGCTAGAAGAGTATTAGGAGTAAATGAGTTCATGTTAAAAGACAAGACAACCTCATTTTTTTCAAAAAACAAAAACACACTGTTCAGAATCTTTTCTTTACATTTCCAACATTATTTACCCTGTCAACTGTCAAATGATCCCACACGACACGAGGAAAACCAAAACCAAACTCATGCTATCAGCAGCTATGCAAAGAGAGCACCGTGCCTAATTACAAGCCATTTCTCAGAAAAAAAGGAATGAAATAGCATACAATGAAGAAACAGAAACAAACAAGGGCTATGAAGAACTTATCCGTGCTTGACTGATATCATCATCCGAATTAAGCAACTTCTCCCAATCAACTTCCTCCTCCTCTTCTTCATCCTTCTGCCTCAAAACCTCCAATATCTTTCTAACTTTGTCCTTGGCCCTTTCACTTCCCACTTCCTCAACTTGTATCAGCAACTCCTCTGCAGCAGCCTCTTTAGCCAACCCTTTAAACCTAAGCCCGCCATGACTTAGTCCATATAATGCAGCAAGACAATTCTCACGAGTCGAAACCGAATCAAACTCCCCCTTTCTCAACATACATACAAAACAATCAACTGCACCCCCATCAAGCATTGCTGCTCTCCCTTCAGAACTGGCTGCCAGGTTACAAAGTATCAACAGAATCCGCCCCGTCATATGACCCGTTTTAACCATGCCTAACAATGGCTGAACTGCCCCAAGTTTCACCAATTTAGCCCTATTACTCTGAACCAAAGTAAGATGGTACAGAGCCAATGCGGAATCATGCCTAGTCCGCTCCGATTCGGAGCGAAGGGCATGAAGAAGCGGAGGCAGTGCTCCTAATACCCCAATTGCAGTCTTGTTCTGATCATCTAATGCTAAACTGAAAAGTGCACCAGCAACATGTTCCTGTGATTCTTGGAATCCACTTTTCAACACGTCAATCAAAGACGGAACAATCCCAGAGCGTAAAATTTTCACTTTGTTTCGATTCTCTAACGACAAATTTACCAATGCCGCTACTGAATTAACTTGTAGAGAAACATACCTTGAGGTGATGAGTACACGCAGAGCTGACAGTATACGAGGAGTGCATAACTGGAACCGGGTTTCTTCACGGGTTCGGGTCAAATTACGAAACGAGATGACAGCTTCCTCTTGTTCAGATATATTTGAACTCTTTAATTTCACAAGAAGTTCATCTTCTTCAGCGGAATTAGGGTTCAGGTTATCCACGTCAGAGGCCGACGACGAAGAGTAACAAGTGGGTCCACTTCTAGGGGTCACAGATTCCTCTGAACTCGATGAGATGTGACTCGGTACCCGATTCAACTCAGTTGCCGACTGAATAATCCGGACTCCATTGAATCTGACAATATCCTTAGCGAGGTTTTGGGGGTTTTGGGTAGCCTTCAATGTGTAAACGAGACTTTCAGCTGTGAGGAAATTGATGGGTTTTGGAGGGTCAAGAAGAGTAGAACGGCAAAAATTGAGGATAGTAGACTTGAGAGCCAAGTTAGGGATGACGGTGGAGAAATCAGGAACAGAACCATCAGGAAGAACAGGAGTAAAAGAAAGTGATTTGCAGGCATGAACACAGTGGCGTTCAAAAGTATGGCCAGAAGAAACAATTACAGGGTCAGCCATGAGAGAACCAGATATAGGACAGATAAATTCTATAGGAATAGGAGGGTGTTTTGATGGAGACTTATGAAATGAAATCCTCCATCTTTGCTTGCTAGTACCCATTTCAACCAAAAAAAGTTTCAAGATTCAATCTTTGAGGTTCAAATATGAATGAAAACAAACGTTGGGTTTATGGAAAAGGTTTCAAAATTCATTCTTTGAGCTTCAGGGACAGTTGTTTGAAGCAGACATTTATGACAGACTGAGATTTGAAGAGAGGAAGCTGATAGTGAGGCAGAAATTTGGATGTTACCAGCAGGATTCAGTACCTGAGAGCTATTTATTCATATTTCTTTTTCCAATCATTTTTGTTTTTAACTCAAATTGCTCCCATTAAGATTTAGGATTTGGAACATAGTGCAGTTGAGCTTTTACCTCAAATTGCGGTCTTCAGCTCTTTAAGCGGGATCATTCTAGGCCGGGTGGAGCTAGCCCTTAATTAGGGGTTGTCTGAACTTTTTCAGGTTAAAAATAAGTACTAAGATATATATATATATATATATATATATATTAGATATCGAATTTTTTTCAACTAGCTTGTCTATTTATTTTCTCATATTTTGAAATTTTTTAATAAAAATATTGGCTCTGTCGCCAATACTAGGAGGCTAAATATTCCTCACCTTTTCTACTTGGCTTTATATTAACGTGAAATTTTTTTAATGTAAATATAAATTTAGTTAGACTTTAATATAAATATTAAAATTTCTAATAAAAATTTAACAAGTTATATACTGCCTTAAGTTTGAAGATTTGTTTCCTTTTTAGTTCTAATTATGTTACTCTATCACGTGGTTTTTTTTTTAAAGTTTGTATTTTCTAAGCATTTTGAAAGATAAGACTAGAATGATCTTCATTATAATTTTCTTATTGGGTATTAAAGGGTAACCAAGGAAAAACTGAAATAGAAATAGAGAGAGTCCTTTTGTATTGACTTAAAAGTTATTTTCTCTTA
Organism: Solanum virginianum; assembly: GCA_000787875.1. Classification (NCBI taxonomy): domain Eukaryota; kingdom Viridiplantae; phylum Streptophyta; class Magnoliopsida; order Solanales; family Solanaceae; genus Solanum; species Solanum virginianum. Next base: position 23,789 of record DF360765.1, on the reverse strand, counting down.
AAAACATTTAAAAAAAGAGAATTCAAACAAATTTTCTATTATTAACTCAAGTCTTTAGAAAAATTCAAGCTATAATTGTACTAATTTAAATGAATTTGATTGTGATTCTTGTCATTTGAATTAGAAGTGTCTACTAAACGCTCATGAATTCATGATATAATATGGACCCCTTGAGTTATAAATATTGAAAACTAAAAACATTCTTTAAGTTGAGCAGTTATGAATAACTTTTAAAAATTGATGTGATGGAGAAGAAGCAAATTAGACATTGACTAAATATGATAAAATCTATGAAAAAAAAGTAGCTTTTGGACTTTTTTAACTTACTCCCTCAGATTACTCTTACTAGTGAATTTAAACTTTACAAGCATATTAAAAAAAATAAACGAGTATTCTATTACAATATTCATATTAATTGATACTCCCTCAAGTCCTTTGATATGTTGTCCACTTGTCCTTACTGTAGGTATATGGTTCTTAATATATGTTATTTTACAAAATTAATATATAAATTACATTGTTCTTCCTATTTTACTCTTAATAATTAATAAGTTTTAAAAAGATATATTTGATCAACTAGAAGAACTAAAAAATAATTAATGTACATTAAATAACGACATTTTATTTAATGCGAGTGTCATCACAAAAGATAACATATAAAAGAGAGATGACATATAAAAGGGATTAGATGAGTATATAGTTTTAGCCTCGAAAAAAATGATTTGACAAATTAGTAACTAATGTATATGATATAAAATTAAAAAAAATATATTTTTCTTGATATATTAAAATAATAAAATTTATTTTAAAAATAGGGAATAAATAAAAGTGAAGTAATAAAGTATTTGAAACGTCCTAAAGAAGGATAATTAACAGCAATTATGTTATGGGTGAGAGGTATAATGCAAAGAGAGAGATTGGTATCTTTTTGTGACTTTTTTGATGATTAAAGATAGCACATGAGTTGTAGCTTTCATAGAAAAAACAGCAATAAAACTTTGTGATATTAAAAGTCTAAAAGGTGTTAACAAAAAAGAGCACTCACATAACACCCTACCAAGTTGACAGTGAAACCCCCCGGAAGAAACTCTCGTTCTTCTTCTTTTTCTTTTTTTTTTATTATTAATATTTACTAATTATTTTTATTATTCATAAAAAATTTGAGAAATAAAATTATCTTGATTTAATTTGTTCTATGTTAAATTGTATTTTTGATGATTCAACAAACTATGGGATGAGATCCAGTCTCATGGTTGAACTATTGGTGTGTAACTGAAAGTGACAACTGTAAATAGTACACTACCAACAACCACTTCTGTTGGTGTTGGGGTTTTGATAGTGTGGTAGGTCTATTGACCAATAAAACATCTCTTTCACAACAAAAAGGGCACAAAAAGTTACTCTCAAGAAATACAACGAAGAACGGCAAATGGAGCTAAAGGTCTATTTGCACGTTTCATGTAAATCATCCATAAAGGAACTTGGTGTTCATCTTGAATCATTTCATTTTCTCATCGTGCAATCTATAGTTAGAGTTAGTTGGGATGGGGTGTAGAAAGTCTAAGTTAATTGATCTGAGTAGATTAGTTTAGTGGGCAGTTGAATAGTTGCTTGATTGGAGGGGTTTTCATTGTCTTTGTAAAGGAAAAGGGATGAAGAGGTTATTAGTCGTCCTTTAATTTGATTGCAAGAGTTTGTAATTTTTTCGCTCCTTGAAGACAGTGAAATCGAGCTTAAATCCTATGAGACACGTCGTGATCGTTTTTCCTTGAGCAAGGAATTTTTTTCACGCAAAAATTATTGTGTTATTTATTTTCTCTCTTGCTTAATTTATGTGATAAGGGACTCGGTCCATTACTTTAGAGGACGCGTGCAAGCCATCATTCTCAATTGTTATGAGATGATCCATTTATTGCTTGTAGTCTAATGAAGTATGAGAACTAACAATGTAACCTATATATGCATCGAGAATTCAAGTACGATATATTTGTTCAATTTTTTTATAAGAACTTTTTTACAAATATTATTCTAGATTATGTATCTTAGAAAAAAAAACTTCATGAGGTCGATACTTTCCTTTCTTCCATAATGTGTCGCTATTTTAATTTACTTATCACGAATGCACATGATTAATTTTTAAAGTTAAATTAAATTAACTATAATCAAAGTTTCCATGAGGAAAAAAAAAGCCTACTTAAAGTCTCTCTCTCATTTTATTATGTCATCTCACAATTATTGCCAAATAAAAAATTAAGGTGCATATTTTCTGGATGCTTCTTCAACCTTTTGTATTTGCTTCTAATATATTTCTCTTAATGTCACAAAAATCGTCCCTAATTTCAAAAGCGAAACGTTCAATCAGTTAACGACCATTAAAAAGCGAGGTCCTTTTTGACTTTATCGTGTATCATATATACAAATTCTTTACTCAATTAATATATTATCCCACGACAAATCACAATTCATTGTCATTATATTTGTGGGACATCAACATGTTTAAACTAAACACCAATTATTCAATCGCCAATTAGTACCCAATTGAATTGGTGAAAAGTATATCTTAGCTGAAGAAAAAAATTTATGCATTTATTAAATAAATAATCATATTTAACTAATGTGGGACATTTTAACACCCTCGCATACTTGAACTAAGACATATGAAGTATGAATAATTCAACATATGGATTTGATATTGCACAGGTTAATACGATGTACTTGATTCCGATATATATTATGTTAAGAAAATAATTTTGAAATGAGAAAAATATAAACAAAAAATCCTTAAATCACATGAAATGAACAAAAAAGCCCTTAATTTATAGTTTAATCTAAAAATCTCTTTGTCATCAATGCTTTGGTCCAAAAATGCTCTATTTGTTATTTAATAGGTAAAAAATGTCATTCCTCAAATAAATTTGTTATTTATTTTATTTTTGAACACACTATTTTCCTAATAATATTTTTTTAATTAGGAAATATTTGTCCTACTTCAATTTGAGAAAAAAATTAAAAATATTTCTTGTTTTATTATAGTTATTATTTTTATCGTTATCTAAATAAAAATTAATTTTGGGTTTTACTATGATTTTATATTTATGATATATATTATTTGTTATAAGGGTAGGATATTCTGTTTTAATTGTTAAAATGAGATTAAGAGAGAAAAACTATTTTATTACATTTTTATTAGTTATAGTGATTTTAAAAGAAACAAAACAAGAAAATAGTTATTTAAGAATAATTTTTTTATTAGGAACACAATATGTTTAAAAAGAAAAAAAATATATATATTTATTTAAAGAAGGGCATTTATGACCAAAAAATATATATTTATTGAAAGAAGGACATTTTTGACCCATTTAGTGAGAATAAGGAGATTTTTAGACCAAAGTTTTGACGGCAAAGACATTTTTGGACGAAACTATAAATAAAGAGCATTTAAATTTATTTTACATAATTCAAAGGCATTTTTTTTTATCCTTTTCCCCTTCGAAACGAATGATTCAACATACATAATTAGTTTCATCTCGTGATAATCGTCCAAACGCTGCTTATAAATTTTTATCAAATCATCAATTAAACTTGTATTAATTAGTACTCATAAAACTTTAGGCACGTTGCTTATACATAATATATAATAATTTTTGAGCCTTAACTGGCTCGCATTGTTTCATAAAAGATATAATAGTTGCTTACCTACCAATCTATTGCCGTGTCATTTTTTCATTAGAGGTAATAATAACTAATTAGGCTCAACATCTGCAACAAAATATTTATTAGTAGTATTAATCTGATCTACCATATAAGAATATCATAATATTTGACTACTAATAAGATTTCTTTGTTATTTGGATGTCGTGGTCCTTTACACTAAGCTAAAAATTAAAGTAGATATAGATATAATATACAATACTATACAATTGAGCATTTATGCTCTCCAAGAAACTTTATAAAAGCAAAGGAATTTCCACTTTACAAATCTGCAAGGGACCTCTCTTTTGTTTTAAAAAGAAAAAAAGAAAAAATGAGTATGGAAGAGCTATAATTGACTTTAGACCAAGAAGGATGTGAGTTTGTGAAGTCAAATGTTACCCCTTTTAATTTTATTTATTTATTTATTTTGGCGCTCTTCAACTGAATTAATTTCTTTTTTTGTTGTTGTTGATAAATTAATCACATAAATTTGACCAATGATGCTTCATAGTCACTCCCCTTCTATTGCAATTATGGTTGATAAATCCCATGGATTTCACTAATGATGCCTCATGCGTGATTGCATGTGCATCTTGTCTCTGATTGCAAAACATTTGCGAGTTTATCCAAAAGGGAAAAGAAATAACAAATGATTGTGTTTGTATGACGAAATTTGTTTGGTTTTTGATAATTGATTGGTTAAAAAAAATATGCGTAAAAGATTAATAATATTTAATTTGAAATAATTATGTATTATCTTGGTGATTAATAATTTCGTATCAAATTTCAAATTAGACGCACCACTCCTTCAAGTTTCAAATTAGATACATGCATCAAAGATATTAAATAGTTGTATCTTTGATACCACATACATATAAATAGGGAGAAAGGCAAACGAGAGAGTTGGTGTATCCCAAATACATTCTGATTACACTAAATACATGTATCTTTGAGAACAGATATATTCTAAAATATAAATACACGGGGATAGAAGTGAGCAAGAGGGCAGAGAGGCAAGCAAAAGGCTAGACAGAGAGTTAGCGTACCCCAAATACATGTGAATCATGCTTGAATATCTTAAACAAATTAAACCTAATTTGAGGTCGGCATGTATCCGACATACACGTATCTACATGTGTCATATTCATGTATCCAGAGCAAAGTGATTTTGGTGTTGAAGGTGATTTGAAAACTAAAAGTGAAGGCACATAATTAGGCCTCAAACCAATGGAATTTGTGGTGTTTGCTCAAAACTTTATGCCATTCTTGGGCCTTGAATGGATACAGTTCGGTTCATGTTTGCTTTCTGGTCCTTATTGTTCAAGATCAGGCCCAGAACATACTTGGATGAATACCAAAATTAAGCCCAGACAGAAGTTGAGGCTTGGGGCCCAGAGTATGCAGCAAGCCATGAATTTTCTGGATCGTTCTGGATCACATTGACCGACCCGGATCCGATCGATGACGAAAGCGCGTATGAACGGGTTTCCTTTCACATATGAATTACGATTACGAGGGCCGACCCGTAAATAGTTCTGGCTTATTGCCCAAGCCAAGCACCTTAAAATCCTATCAACTCTTATATATAGCCATGAAACCTCCATTCCAGGCAACTAGAAGGAAAAAAAAAATCTGACAAGAAAGAAAAATAAGAAGAAGATGGGAGGAGGAACAGAAGCTTTTCCAGATTTAGGAAGACACTGCCAACTATCTGATTGTCATCAGCTCGATTTTCTCCCTTTTACCTGTCATGCCTGTCATAAGGTAAGCCACTTTTACCCCTTCATTTTACGATTTTGTTTTACTCATCACAAAAAATTTGCTGCTCCGTTCTATAAAAAAGACATGTTAAATGTAATCATCTGCTACAATATGGCCATTCATACCTTTGTCCAAAGGGGATACAGCACCGTAAAGTTCAAATCTTAAATTCGTCTTTTGTTATTTCATTAGCGATTCCTCTTTGATATTTGATTTTAGTAGAGCTTCAACATACACCACTGAATTGATCGCTGTATATTATTTAAAGAAAAAGTTGATTTGATAACATTGTCGTGATACAAACCTCTGCGCAGGTATTTTGTGTGGAGCATAGATCATGCAAGTCTCATGAATGCCCAAAATCCGACTATAACAGCCGAAAGGTTTTGGTTTGCGAACTTTGTTCCATGTCCATTGAAACAACCGGCTGTAAAAGCAGCGAAGAAGTTAAAGGAATATTGCAGAAACATGAACAATCTGCGGATTGTGACCCTAAGAAGAAGAAGAAACCTACCTGCCCTGTAAAGAGATGCAAGGAGGTTTTGACCTTCTCCAACACTAGCACTTGCAAGACTTGCCGGATTCAAGTTTGCCTCAAACACCGGTTTCCTGCTGATCACGCCTGTAACCGGAGTTCTTCTTCATCACAGCCGTTGGTTAAGAATCTAAAGGAAGCCAATAACAAGTTTTTGACTGCTTTGGTTGCAAGGACTGGGAATGATTGTGGGAATAAAAATCGTGCCTCGTCCCCACACCCTGCTAACCATTCTGTTAAAGCTTGTTGATGATCGTTTCAGAGACATTACTATGCATTTATCTTTTGTAATTACATTATTTAAGAGCGCATTAATTGAAAGCATTGTTATATTTGCAGTTTGTACCTCTGCATTATATTGGCAAAACACTGAACAGAACAATTCAGAATCATATCAATGTACTGTTAATTCATTAATCTTAGCTATAGGATAACTCTAAATCTTTTCCCTTGTCGAACAGTTCTCTAAAATAAAATCACAACACACCAAAAATGAAAAGAAAATTTCACTGTTATAAAATGTCTTTTATACAACAAATATTCTTCCAATACTATAGCATTTTACCACTATCCTTTATATACATTTCCCAAGAACCATCAGTTTGAAAACTACAACGTTAAAACTACATAGGAGCATTGCATTAAACAAATATAACTACCATACTAAACTGCCCTTCTAGCTCGGGAAAGCATAGCCAGGAGAATCTTCTTCCTTGGTCCCTGCAAATTCCCAGAATGCAACAATTAGAGGCTAAAATGAGAAAAGAGTAGCAACTGTACTACAGTTCAGTATAATCAAGAGAAGTTTAGCCTTCTCCCCAACCCCACCAAGAAAATATCCAGTTATCTTCAGGAAGTGAATAGGTGCCACTTGCAGTTGAATTTGTGAGTGTAATTTTCCAAATAAGATGACTGAAACTATAATAAGTACCATTGGTATCCCCAGTTCCTTCAGGTCTCGGTCACCCATTTGCTTCAATGCAGCCATGTCTACCTGAAATGGGTAAAGAAGGCGTCACATCACTATGAGAGGAGTTTAACTAGGATGTCTCAAATTCTTGGCGAAGTATAATAAATCATTCAAACGAAACATAAAGTGAGGCGTGTAAACAGAGATAAATAAATGGACTGATTATGAACCGTGTCACAAAGGACAAGGCTAGGCAAAATAGAGGACAATTGAGAATGTTATGGGTAAATGGTGTAGCTTCTATTTTGTGAATAGCAGTGAGACTACTGTCCTTTACACAAGCAATAATCTTGGGTTTGAAGTCCAAGATGAGCATATGGTTAGAAAGGGACGATAAAAGAGATGAACATCTCTACTTAACAAGTTCATTAATTGCTGAGGGCAGACTAAAAGGTAGATCAAACGAGTAAATAAGAAATGTCATGGGATAAAATGTGACCTAGTAATTGATATATGATACAGACAAATGAAGAAACTTTTAAGATTGATTTGGGTTCAAACACATAAAATAACCAACTATTGGAAGATGTGTCACGTAAGATATTCATCACATCAGGGGCGGAGCCAAAGGGGTGCATAGCGTACAAATTCACCCCCCTTCATTGAAAAATTACACTATGTAGATAGGGAAAAAATGATTTTTCTATATATATTTTAGTTGTCGAATCTCTTTGGTACAAGAACTTTCTTTTTTTTGAATCCCCTGGAATTCCTGGCTCCGCCACCTCATCACATTACAGAAGGTACTTCTCTAAATAATGAGCAACCTGCTAACTGTATATATGTGTGCACTTAGGAATCAAGTATACTAGGAGAGCAGATTTTACACAGAATATTAAGTACCACCCTAACTTGCTCCTCATAAAAAATCCTCTTTTTACAAAACTAGAAGGTCAGGGAACTACTTAATGCAGGATCTTGTTACTTTTTGCAGTGAAATCTAGTTCAACCTTCCAACTTTTTCAGCCACAGTAAAAGTATTGGTATAAAAAATGTTCATAATGCTGAGATAATGTAATAACAAAGAAACAATTAAAAAAAATTCAAACACATCATTCATCAATCAACATAGTACTATTCACCTCCTCAGCTTGAAAGTTGATAGTGTACTTCCCCAAACCGAGCGAATTTAATAGACTGGCTACAGTTGCAGGAGGTTGATCCTGTACAACAACAGATAGAACAATGTTAAGATATTCACATAAATTCTGTCCATTTTCAAACATTTCTTCTCCCTTTCTCCTTCATACAGCCATAAAGGGAAACGAGACAAATCCACAGTAGCTAAGAAAAGATGGTGTTATGAGAAAGACATAAATTGTGAGATTTACAACTAATTTGGACTTTGTTGACAAGCAATGTAGAAATATTGGCATATGAATAAACAACTAGGAAATTTTTAATACCAGGAAAAAGAATGCAAAGAATGATAAATATTGACATATGAATATACAACTTGGAAATTTTCAATACCAAGAGAAGGAATGCAAAGAATGATACATTGCAGCCTTGTGGTCAGGAGATATAGAAAATATTGATGAAAAATAACACAGACAATAGTAAAACAACGCAGACAAAACAAAATTTCAATGAGCATTAGTAGCCCCGGCATTCTTAGACATGGTCAAACGATGCCACAGTAATCTAACTTCCATCAGCAATCTGATACTTTAACTATAAGCAAATTCCAGAATGCAGGACAAATATAGGCAACAATTTGGCCTGACAAAGATACTAGGAAGCATGTGAGGACTATCTATTGTAAAAACTGGTCTGCTGATTTAAGTAACACTGACTGTGTTGTTCCCCAGAAAGACTACAACTAAAGAGGTTAGAGCTTAGCTCATAGACCACCAGTTTCTGTTATCCAGTTCAAGATAAGACTAGCATGCTACCAGCAACGTTTCAAGATAGAAAACAAGATAAATAATGAGTAGGTTCATACAGGATATGGGCTTTGCAGCGTGCTTCCATTTGCAGAGGGAAGACCTGACAATGGGTTCCTGGCAGCCAGTGCTGCCCTCATGGTCACAGGGGTAAGGACTTTTAGCTGAGAAGAGTCGACGAGGTTATTTCCCACCATACGAATCATTCTTGAAGCTTTAGCTGGCCTTACTGATGGTACATGCTGAGCTGCAGTGACATTCCTTGAATAAGAGACTTCTTTAGAATCATTTGCAAGTCTATAAGGGGATCTCGGTCTAACACCACCAGCAGTTTGTGATGTATAGGAGGATCTAATTGCCTCTATCTGAAGCAATTCACTAGATCCTGACGATGGTTGGCTGCTGGTGACAAGCCTCCTGTGAGATTGTTCTGCAGGTTGAATGCTTCTTGTCATCCTATTACGTTGCACCTTTTTTCTTTCTTCAATCTGCAGAAGAATTTCCCTCTGCCTTCTTCTGTGCGTCAGTTTCAGTCGGAGGTCATTTTTCCCAATGCCTGCATCTTTACATAACAGTAACAGTACCAAACATGAGCTAATATGTGATCAACCAAAGAATAGCACAGGACATTCTAATCATACAAAAAACAAAAGAACATGTAAATGACAAATATTTCAGATAATACCATTCAGTCTGCCATATCTGGAAGCTCCTGCATCTTTATCCCCTCGCCCACTTGCAAAAACATGGCAAAACTTCCACTATCAAATAAAATCATAAGAGACGTGACCACCACTCTAACTTCCATAGTTTTATTTATCACTTGCATTAGCCAGAAAAATAAATTAGATACAGCACACACTAGCCCTAGCTTTCCAACTAGCCAGAACAACAAACAAAAGATTCTACCGTTTACGAAGGGATTCCGAAGGATCCTCAGAGCCAGTCCTATAGCTCTCTCCTAATGACCTTTTACCTCTTGACAATGTCTTTTGTCCAAAACCATTACCCTGAGAAGCTGATGATCGCTTCACCACCTTCTGCGAGTTTAAAAATCAGAACAAAATATGCAAAATTTAGGTAAATTGAACCCTCAAAAGCAACAACAAACCAAGTAAGCTCCTAAAAGAATTAACAGAATGTACAAAAACGGCAAAACTAATATTCCGATAAAAGAGTAACATAGGTCTGATGCTTTATAAACAACATTCTGATGCAAAATAAGAGTGAAAGCTTACTTGACCAGAGCGTCCCAAGGTGATGGTGACCTGAGGCCTTGACATTTGAAATGGTCCAAACTTATGCACAGCTAAATCTACACCAAAAAGATGAAGCGATCGATGGTCAAAAAAACCCTAGAATCAGCGTTGAGAGAGAATGAGATACCGACTTGGTTTTACTCCATATGTGAAATGTCCTCGAGACTTAGCAAGGTCGTCGTAAGATTTGTCTTTCCTCTTTTTCCCTTTTTATTTTCTGTAGTCCATCACACGTCATCCTTATTCTTTCACCGCGCCCAGAAAAAGCTTCCAATAGTCCCTTATTTTTTAATTTAAACTCAAAGTCGTCCACACTTTTTCCACCTAAAGTACTAAATAGTCCTTCATATTTTGCTAGTGATGCTATTTGATCTTCCCTCCAATTTCCTTCTTTCTTTTCAACATTGGATTCATCACTTCAAGATTGCCTTGGTATTTTTGTAGTGATAGAAAATATATCATAAAAGTACTTTTTTTAAAAATAAAGAACAAAATTTAGATATTGGTAATTAATTAAAATAAATTTGATAATATTTTATTTCATTTTATTTCTGTTCTTTCTCACCTCATATTTTCGTTTCTCAAGATATGATTTCTACTCAATAAAAGGTTGGATTCAAATACGTAAAGAATACAAATAAGATGAATGTGTGCAAAGTGATCCATGATCGGAGATGCATCTATATTGTAATGAAATTGGGTTAATATTAGAGGGTACTAAAAGTTTATTCAATATACTTAATTTTTTAGTTCAAATTTGAGGTGTCAACTCGATCTTGTCTTGTTACAATATCTTTTTAATTTTTTTCATGCATAATTTGGAACTTTTCGCTTTTAAGCAATATTATAATATTTAGAAAGTGCAAAGAATAATTCTAAGAAAAACGTAGATTTCTGATTTAGCTGTAGTAATTTTTGAACTGAACAAAATAAGGATCATTCTTCTTCTCACCTTTCTGACATGGAATTATTGTTTTTACTTGACTGAATATTCCATACACTAAATTGTAGTCAAAATCAATATTAAAAAAGATGAAAATTTGAAAGAAGATCAAAAAATGCACCAATAATACAAATATGAGGGATTATTAATACTCCATAAAAGAACAAGAATATCTATAAGTCTCAGTCTAAAAGAGAAGGGATATTTTAGGCTTTTTTCCTAAACAGTCATACTCGCCAATGTTGTGCTACTGTTTACAATTTTAACTCCTACTCCGACTTAGCTCTATGTCCTATACTGCATTTTGATCCCATAAGCAGCTAGATTTTGGGTATTATTTCAGATAGACAAAATCCAAATAGCCCTTATGACTTTACCCTTTTAACATTTATTCTTGGATTTGGTCCTTCCTTTTTGCAATTTCTTAAAAGGTTAATTCACAAGGTAGGGGTCAATGTCAAACCCTCATTGATACAGACAAGTATAACCCTCTTCTTTTGTAATTTTAAATACGATCATTACTTTTCTCCAACTTCCTCATAAGTGACAGTCTACCCAATCTTCCACAAAAGGAAAAACTCTCGTATTTAATAGATTATTTAATAATTCACCCATCATATAAATGTGAAAAGTGTTTTAAACTTTTAAATGCAGATATTTGATCCTCAGGGTGAAATTAATCCGACATTGACTAGATGAAACAGTGTTGTTCCTTCAAGTAAAATGTACCGTAATGGTTACCATATTTTGAAGCTCACCATTGTTCCTTTTTAATGGATCCTAAATTTTACCAAGATTGTATCTCATTTTTCTCTTATTTGGTATCGACTTTTACCTAATAGATTGGTCTCTTTTTTCCCTAATCAGAAAACCAAACAAACTAATAGATGATTAGACTAAAATTTCTCTCCTTGACCTCGCGTTTGGGTAGATTTACTGAGTGCAAAACCAGTAAAATTGTAGCCCATGCTAGCCAGTGTGTCAGCATATATAAGACACAATGACACATCAACAGACATTGCATATAAACAGGCTTACATTGCCAAGGTGAGAGAACATTTCATTATTAACACATCAGGCACCTGGGATTGAACTTCACAAAGCAGCTTAAGGAAATTAGTTCCAATTTTATACAAAATCAGGATTTGCATTAGCTGAAGCCACCCAAAATTCCCTACTACGACTCATACAATCTAGACACCTTACACTGGCAGTAAGCATAATTGCACTGGTATTCACTCAACCAAGCTCATTTGACAAGATCAGAACCCACAACAATGTACTGAATGGGGTTTCATCAACATGTCACATCAGAATTTTGATTATTGCTCTTCATCTACTCAAATATACATGTACAACAAAAATGTAATGTTCATAGCATGTATAAGATGTCCGAGCATCACATGTTGGCTGTCGTTTCCTTAATCTCCTCCATAGTAATTGCCTGTGAAATAAAAGGCAGAAGACTCGCCTTAGTAGCAGTATAAGCGCAAAACACACACTAGGGAGTTATGAGGCACTGATGGTATACAATAGTAATCCTTTGTTTCTATCATACGCTTGGGGAGTCTGATGTATCAATGATAAAGTAAGCAAAACTCATCCTATCACATGCCATTATTTTTTCTTTAAAAATTTACCAATTGTGACTCCCATTTTTCTCTTATATCAAATCATTCCATCATTATTACCAACCCCTCATGACAGTAGTGATCTACCTCAGGAAACAACCCACACTCCTCTCAAGGTAGCCAAAAAAGCAAAGAGGAAAAGAGTTATTGACCAAATACTCAAATCTAAGGTAACTTTAATCAAGTTTTGGATATTTGCATTTGGTTTACCTGCTCTTCTCCAGCAAAATCATTATCAGGGGTCAGAAAAAGCATGCAGTGACACTCCTTCCTGTAATGAAAGTTTGAAGGAGGATAAGAAAGATAATAAAGATTCAAAAGTACACTGATTATATGGAGGCATATTTGGAGATCTAATAGATAATAAATTATTACTATCCATGATTTCTTGTTTGAGAAAATACAGAATAAAATGGTGATGACCAGATATACATGATGGCACATGTAATTGAACTAGAAACACTAAATGGCTTCTTCGGTCAAGATTTCCTTTTCTTGTCAGGCAGACAAGAGTTTCTTTGCAGACTCATACAGAAACCACAATATATCAAATCCTTCTGTACAATTTAAGACCTTAGTATGCTGAACAACGAAAGGATACAAGGCCAACTGACAAGGTATCTTAAAATTCATGCATCCATGACTCTAGTTGCTGACACAATCTCTCATACATTCTAAAGATTTATCATTCAGATATTCAAGGCCTGAAAGCTCAAAGCAAAACATACTTAATGACGCCTTATCTTACCAAAAGAATAACGGCAAACCCAAAAGATAGCATCTCCAGCAGAAAGGAGGAAAATTGTCATTACAGAATACAGTGAATGTACTACTGATTTCTACTTGTTGGATCTCCTATTTCTGGTGTTGTTTTTACTCCCAGCAAGCAAAAACAAACCATGAAATGACCAAAATACTACCAAGTCTATGGAAACAAGCAAAAACATCTTACCTCTCTCTCATTGGTACACACGGACAATTCCAGAAGCCCTGCTGCGCTTCTGCAGCTTTGTCATCATAATGCCTGAACGTTAAAATGACAACAATATGGTACAGTTAATGGTAATAATGATTATAAAGCATGAAAACCATCAAAACATATGTGTTAGGAGGAATGAATATTTACCTGCAGGGGCAGAGAGGAGCGCCCAATGTATCCTTGTGCTCTGCCAAACCCTAAGCATAGGTCAACAAATACCATTAATTACATTCTGTCCTCGACAAAGGAATAGATGTTTCAATAACAAGGAATACAGAAACCACTGTGCGTAAAGATTAAGACATCATAACAAGAGCAGTATTAAACTAAAAAACAACTATGCTCCACCTAAGTGAATGTCTTTCCTATGCACATAATTAGACAAACGTGATATGCTTCTTATATGGATTTCTAGTAAAACATCTTAATAAGTTGTGAAAGTAAAAGAGTTCCCTAACTTAAAAAACAGTGACCCAAAAAATTGTACAGGTCGCTGTAGCAAACTAGGTTGCTTGGACTCGGATGCGGGTGTCCGATACACGGGTGCGGATCTAGAGGTCGGATCCTTCATGGTCTAATTTTTAAGATTCAGGAATATGGAACCATGTATAAATACGGGTGCAGGGATTCACTTAAAAATTATATATATATATATATATATATATATATATATATATATATAAGAGGATTGTAGACCCGGTGAGGTGGCACTCTCTAATTTTTTTTCTTTTTCCAATTTTTTTTTTTTTTATAAAGATCTGCTTTACAAAATCCTTCCCAAACAATGTGAACGGTCACATTCTTTCAAACTCTTAATTAGTTTTTCCAAACCCATTTCTTCATTAACAGGCATAGTAAGCTTTTTCCCTTCACCATGATGACTCTCTATTCATAATGTAGCAACTATAGGCTCCAATTGAATGTTCCACCAATTCACCATGATGATTCTCACTTGAACGTTCCACCAGCCAATTCCCACTGTTAATGAATAAACGAGTATTTTTGCTGGAAATTAAATGTCTTTCGAAACTGAAGAATATATATATATCATTTGGAAGGAAATATCCAGCCGTCAGATGAAAGGAAACAATGAATCTTATATTCCTTTAATTTGAATTGATCTTTATTTTTGTGGAATCTAAATGCAGTGTCTATTTAATTTGTTACTTTTGTGTTGTCCATTTCAATTAATTATGATGCTTCTTGGAGTTTCTGTCTCTATTTAAATGTTTGTATCCTATTTTGGGAATGGTTTGCTGCTTCTTTTTCTCCTTTTGGAAAAAGTAACAATGAACAACCTATTGTATTTGAGGCTTATAGAGCTATATATGAACCCAATCTTCTCCATGTGATAATCTGTTCAGTACCATGGACATTAAGTAATACAATTTTTTAGATCCGATTTGAAATTATGATTTTAAATTAGTCCTTAGATATATAATTTGTGGTTATGATCACTAGGCATCAAATGGACATTAAGTAATACAATTTTTTAGATCCGATTTGAGATTATATATGCTTTTAAATTAGTCCTTAGATATATAATTTTAAAAATTATTTTTCTAGAATCATATATCATATCTTTAATTCGATGAACAATGATGACATTAAAGATATGATCAGACATTGTTCACGATCAAAGGAACAAGGAACTTTCACTTGGCGCATTAAACAAGCCAATGTGATGGTATTTTTTTTTTTTTTTTTTGCAGTAGCTCATGAAGTGACTAGAAGGAAATCATTATGTAATGCATACCAAGTAAAAGAGGTTAGAGCCGTAATAGAGGCCTTATCTGCTGCCACATGAGGTTATGCATACCAATTATTTCAGTTTTCTCTTCTCTTTCCTTTCTCCTTTTTCCCTTTTTTGTATAGAAAAGCAATTTATTTAAGAGATAATTGCCATTATCATATTAGCATAATTACAATATGCAAACTATAATTCTGCTGATTGTGGCTTATTTTTCTTATGCTTCTAATTTACAGCATAACAAGTTTCAACAAATAATTAAGATGATGTCTTTTTGTATCTCTTATCCTTCTTTTTGCATTTCTCTCTTTGCCTATTCTCATTTTATTTGTTGTCCTATTTGAAAATTAAAGTTGAATTAATATTTTTGCCTTGTCATCTTTCGCAAATTGTTATCACACATTTCAAGCTATATTTGAATGTTAAAAATGCATTCTGATCCTGTTAAAGGTCTTAAAACGCTAGCTTTATTCTAATGTGAGTTTGTTGCATAGTGTGGCAGTGAGTAATGTTTTTTTTTTTTTGGTCATTTTCCTTCTATCATTAACTTATTATGTCGATACCTATTACCGTGCGAAGCGCGGAATGTTAAGTAATAATGAAAATATCTAAAAATAGACTGATAAAACCTAAATTATGAGATATTATGTAGAAAACTTGAAGAGAATCCTAGAAGGAGATTAAAGGAAAAGGTGCGACATAGAAATTTCTATATAAAAGGTATTTCATTTTCGTCAATTTCACCTTAACTTTTGTATTGATTGCAGAAATCATTAAAACTATCCAAACTTTCCCCATCGATTTTGGTCAAAACACCCGAAACCGGTTGATCAAATCGGAAACGGAACCCACAGCCACACTCTGTCGTGTCAACACGGGTGCTGCACCAAAAGTGAAGAGTCTGAGCAACTTAGAGCAAAACTACTTTCCAAGGATAAGGATTTTCCAATTAGTCATAGAGAATTATCTGAATCTAAACTTAGACTTAGGTCCTATAATTGACTGATCCCTCCGTCCCCTTTTTTTATTTTGAGAAGGTAACATTTGTGTATATTTTACTAAAACAGTACATAGGTTGTACTAAAACCATATTTACATGTCCCATACTCCCTCCATTAATGTGGCACCGTTTGACATGGCACGGGGGTTAAGAAAAAGAACGAAGACTTTTAAAACTTGTGGTCTAAAATAATTCTTAGGTATTTGTGTGGTTGTAAACCATTTCATTAAGGGTAAAGGAAAATTTTAAAGTTAAATTATTTCTAACGATGATAAGATGATATTCTTTGTGGGATAGACTAAAAAGAAAAAGATAACACATAAAATGGGACAGAGGGAATATTATTTAACACACTTTCCTTTTTAGTTTGTCCAAAAAGAATTGAGTCATTGACACCTTTCTCTTTTTAGAAAATATTTAGTCTAAGCAACCCCATTTTACAGTATCATATGACATGTTGGGACCCTCGCCGCCACCACTAATTTAAAAGGAAAAGATATGTGGCAACTCTAACCATCACTCATTTAAAAGGATATTTTCGGTACTTTGCATGCATTTGACTTGTAATTTCTTGTTCTTCGATTTCTACTAGTATCTATTATTTCTTATACTTCGATTATAGATGATTTTGTTGTAGATATCCATCACTCATGTACTTTGCATGCATTTAACTTGTGGTTTCTTGTTCTTCGATTTCTACTACTATCTATTATTTCTTATATTTCGATTATAGTATTATTTTGTTATAGATATTGCTCCTTTTTTGAAGAATGCTTTGTAAGATCTGCATGCACAATACCCTCTCCGACCCCAGTTGTGGAATTACACTAAGTATCTAATTGTTAATGATAGTCTCTATATGAGAGATATTCATTCATATCTAGCCCACAAACTTCATACGCACCTTCTCAATTCAAATTTCTAAAATGTGATAACGCTATTCTTTGTGGAGCAACATAATTTGGAGGACTTAGCAAGACACAATGCATCCAACACCAAAAGGGAAGACTCATAATGACTATCAAATAAAAATACTCTTACAATCACTAGGCATCAAATTATAAAAGATACTAACAAACCAAGTTTTTTGTCACACCATTGGATACATTTTTATGTTTGATGCTCTATCAAAACCCAATAGGAGATACTTATCATAGTTTGATATAAGATTCACTTCTTTCAATTGAGAATTATGTTTTCCACTCAATAAATAAATGAGGGAGTTTAAACAACCAAGAACACCAACAGGATCATCAACTACCTAACACAGTCTAGAAGAGCACCCTTCTACATTATCGAAATACTTTCCCTTATTCGTATGTGCCCCTTGGTATTGGGGATTCTAGTGTTCATAGCTCTCCTTCAATACAAAAGATTTTCCATGGTTTTCTATGACATTACAACTTTCTTGTGCCTCTTCACAAAGAAAGGACTGCATTCTATCATCTCCATCTCAAAAGGACAGCATGTCGAACTGATCTTTATGATTGGCTTTTATGGTGCAATCTATTAACTCCATCACTGTCACATTCACTTAAACAACTTGAGATAAATCTATTCTTCTATCTTGTTTATGAGACGATAAAATCTATTCTTCTATCTTGTTTATGAGATGATAAATCTTTCACCCATATTATTAAAATTTTCTCAACTTTTATTTCCTTCTTCGAACCAAGATTGGCATTTTATCTATTAAGCTGCCCCTTGTTTTCCACTGTTCTTTGTTTCTTATTTCTCCCTGAAGTTAAAAGTCCCTTTTACACCCCTCCTTTATTATATAACCAGTTTTATACTATTGTTATCTCTTATCCCTCATTATAAGTCTTTGATATCTCCTCAGGTCAAGAATTTCCCCAGCTCCACAGATTTAAATTCATACATTCACCAACTAACATAGAAATATGCTTCTAGAAGATACACAAAAACACACCTCAACCTAAAATATAAACTGAAGGACGCTTGGGAAAAGTGACTGGCTATTCAAGCTTTAAAACCAGAGTATCACTTTTTTTGATAAGCTCATAAGACCAAGGTAGCACTTCTGAGCAACAAAATTCTATTCAACAATAATCAATCATCTATAGAGGCAACTTTCTTGGAACTAAAATGACATCACACAGTTGCAGCTTGTCCTAAACTGCATGTAATACAGAATGCTATTATCTTGGAGAAAGAAAAACAACAGTACAGTTTCCAAATATATACTATAAATTCTCACGATATAGCCTAGGAGGGATTTTCTAAACTTCAAAACATTGTATATGTTTTTGTCGTACTCTGACTGCACTGTGCTTACTGATGACTTTTGGTCAATTTAACAGCATAAAATTGTATCTGCGAGGAATCACAAATTCTCAACATGAAAGTTATTACTTCTACAGTAACTTATCAGCTGAGACAGAAAAACCACAAGCTGAAAAATGGTGAGTTTGACAACAACCCTCTTAGTTATTCGCCAATGCAGCAGTCACAAAATTATAGCGGAATACAAAACAAAATTAAGAAACTATCTAAGACAGCTTTCATGGAGACTAATTAAAGACCCAGTCCCAAATTCAATCCTTTAGGACAAAATCTCCGTAAGTAAAATAGAAAAGAATAATTAAGTGCCAAGCCTAGAGATTACATAGGAAAACATGATCTGAAACACACGCTAAAGATATAAACATATGAGTGCATATAGAAAATGCATAATAGAGGTCACTATAAGCTGCAAGCAGTCAAATGATCAATAAAAAGAGAAACGGAAAAGAAAGTACCTTGATGACCACAGAAGTAACACCTTTGTCCATGCAGAAATATGTTCCTGACCTGCGAGCATACTGCTCCGAGAATTTCCTCATGACTTCAACAGATTTCTCTGATGGCTCCACTACATATGCAAACAACACAGGGATGAAATTAGCCATTTCAGTAAAATCAATAGATCAACTTCTACTGATTTCGTTGATTTGATCCTCCCAAATATATTATGATGTAGCAGAATGGATGTGTATTTTCATATCTTGGAAGAAATCACAAGTAATATATAGATGCTTATCCGTGGTAACTAAAATGAGCCTTCAAGATCTATAATAGCTGTATATACATTCTAAACTCAGAATAAAATGTGAAGCAAAAATTTAAAGCTCGAGGCGTCATCAACATCCAATTAGTCTCCATGGATCGATTCTTGGGATCTTAGGCAAACTAATAACACAAAAATCGAAAAGAGAAAACGCTGAAATCGAAATAACATTGAATACGCAAACAAAACAGAAAAACAGAAATTCATAGTTGCACGAACTCTACAAACACAAACTAGTTCTAACTCACGAGCGATAAATCAAAGCATTTTTGCAACCGAGAGGAAATCAGAAGAAACAATAAACTATGTGAAGTTGAAATAATGAGTACTTTTGGCTACGGTGAGGCAGCGACGAGTAGACGGCTTAGGACAAGCAGCGAAAGATGAAATTCCAAAGCCAACGCTGTAGGAGGTTGAAGCTTGAAGAGTTCTCATGGCGTGATTCCGGCGGTTACTGCTTCGTTATCTCCTTTTTCGCTCCTACTTTCCGATTGAGTGAAAAATATGATTCTGTTAACCACCACAATTTCGGAAGGGAAAAGATCTCCTTCGTACAGCGTTGATATTTATATATTACTATCCGCCCTCTCCTTTTTTTTTTTTTAATAATCACCTAATATCTGAAGAAAAAAATTAATAAAAGGGTCTCGCGAGCACCACTCGTTGCAATATCGTCGGGAGAAAATTACAGAGCCACTTGTTCACCCGCTCCGTTACTTTACTACGTTACGGCAGCTTCGTTTGGGCTTTTGGACTTGGTCCATACTCTATACTCGTTTTGGGGTGAAATTTCCAGGGCATTTGCACTTGGGCTTCTATTTTGTGTTGGTCCTTAAATTTCACTCGTATGTTTTTGTGGGACAATTGCATTACATGGTTATTTAATTAAAATATTTATTAAAGAAATAATTATTTGTTATATATGTATATATAGTCAATGTATATTCATGTATAGTTAAATTATATTCAATTTTTAGATGTATCGTAATGTATATTCAGTGTATAGCATATGAATAAATAATCTACATTGTATAGTCAATGTATACTTTTATGATTTTTGGCAAGTTATATTATAAATTCATATATATTTTTTATGATTTTAATTTTTTTTAAATAAAAAAGATTTATATTTGTTCTAAATTAATTAATTTATTGTATATATTTGAAATTGTCCTTGTTTTTTAATCATAGTAGTCTACATGCATGCTTTGATTTCTGGAAGGATAAAAATGAACGATCAGCCCATTTGAAGGACAAATGTGTTATTCAATGAAAATTTTCTCAACAATTATATTTTATATAATAAATGCCCCTTTCTATTTTTTTAAATATTTTTTGCAGTTTAAAAACATTTAAAATTATATTTTTTTGTGTTAAGCAAATTAAAAATCTTATGAGAAAATATTAGATCATAATCTAAAATTTAATCTAATTGTAAATGTTAGACCACATTTTATATTTTGTCCATATATAAGATCAAAGGAAATATAAGACTCGAATGAACATTATCAGGGAATAAATTAAATCTTATCACTAACTCATAGGCTTGTACAACTTTTAAAAATAGGAACAAAATCTAAGTGGTGTATTTATTTATGTAGCTAGAAGCCTAGGACATTTAACACATGCATATAATCACCGTTAAGGAATTGATACATCTACCATTAATAGAAATATGGAATACTATGGCAAAGATTTTAGTTAATTTTAAAGTTTTAAATATAATAATAATTTTTCTTTTTTTTCATAGCCTAGATAATTATTCATATACAATAATCCTAAATTTTATGTTAAATATAAATAGCAAACTACTTGGTCAAACAGTAAATATCTTTGAACTTTTGTCACTAAGACCCATTATTGCATTCTCTAAATGAACAAAAGAACATTTGTACCCAAAATGGGAAATTATTTTGCTGATTTATACCTTCAAATAAATATATTCTTTGATTATATAACTGTAAATATATGCAGTTATATAATTATCTGTTAAGTAATCTATCCATCAACCATTTATCAGAAAGATATATGGAATACTAATTGCAAAATGAAAGAGAATAGTATCGTTAATTATATGGAATTCTTTATTAACCCTCAATAGCAAAATTATTAAAAGGAAAAAAAAAAAGTGTCGCTTGGCAGCCAGATAAAAAAGAAGCGGAATAACCTAAATTATATAGTATACAAAGTACAAAACCTAGTCCAATTCAAAGACACCTCTATATATATTTCACAAGTTTGCTCTCATTCTTCACATACATTGCAACATAACAATATACATGGAAGAGCACAACATTATTGCCGGCATTGGTACTTTGAATATTCCCAAGGAGATTGTCTTTGAAATTTTAAAAAGAGTTGGTGCCAAGTCTTTAATTCCGCAAGATGCAAATGTTGCAGAATGCAAAAGTGATGCGGAATCAGATGTTTCTTTAGTAGTCTCACATTCATGCGATTTAGGTGTGTTTCAAAATACTTTTGTTCCCTTATATCCGAATCCTCATTCATTGAAGCACATGATAAGAACTTGGCTACGCAATTACTTGTACATTGTGAAGATTTTAATCCAAAAGTCAGGATGAATAACTTTATTTCAGGAGATGAAGATTTATCTAATTCCCTCATCCAGTATTTGGATGAGCCATGTTTCCGTAATCTTCATGATATGCAATCTTCTATCAAAGGCCTAGTTTGTCTATGGAACTACACAGGAGATATTGCTATTTGCAACCCTTTCATAAAAGAACATGTCTTTCTTCCTAAACTACAACCCATCGAAAAAGTTCTCCAATCAATATCTAATTTCCTCTTCGGTTTTGATCCCACCACCAAGAAACATAAAGTATTGATGGGGTACATGGCTTACTTTGAAGTTTCAAAAGTACAGATGAAATACTGGATTTTCACCATTGGAGTAGACAAGTCGTGGAGAGATGTTGAGTTTTGGCTTAATTTCTTAATTTCTCCCACATCTAAACTTTATGTTTTGGGGAGGAGATTTGTG
>DF360766.1:44121-58435 GCA_000787875.1 Solanum virginianum | reverse complement strand
TTTTTTAATTAATTATTATAATTGAAAACCCTACTAACCTATTTTAATAAATACACTATAAGTAGTATAAGATGTTACATAAATTATCACTTTCACCCACTAATTAAATTTAATTATCTAAAATTACTTCTCAATTAAATAATAAAGCTGTTGAATAGTCTAAAAAGTCCCTTTAAAATATTTCATAAATTATCACTTTCACCCACTAATTAATTCAATTATCTGAAATTACTTCTCAATTAATAATAAAACTATTGAATAGTCCAAAACGCCCCTTTAACATTCACAAGATAAATATTTTATAATATACAAAACTCTATATCTCAAAATGACTTAATGGGTTGTTACATATCTCTATCATCTTGTGAGGGTTAGGGATGTTGAGTGCAAAGTCCTCCCTATAGAGTAAATTACAATGGCAAATTAGTTTCTTGATGTCTTTCCTAATGACCTTCCTTGTTTCAAGAAATAGATTTTGGTATAGACCTCCTTCCTGATACTCGACCTATTTCTAATTCCCCATACCGTATGGCCCTGACAGAGTTAAAGTAGTTGAAGGAACAATTGAGAGATTTGTTGGAGAAGGGTTTTATTAGGCCTAGACAATCACCTTGGGGTGCACCAGTGTTGTTTGTGAAGAAGAAAGATGGGTGGGTCCCTTAGAATATGCATTGACTATCAATAACTTAATAGTGTCATCATAAAGAATAAGTATCTTCTACCAAGGATTGATGATTTGTTTGACCAATTTCAATGGGGTAGTCACTTCTCTAAGATTAATTTTCAATTCGAGTATCATCACGTAAAGGTGCGGGAGTGTATCATTCCCAAGATAGCCTTCTGAACTAAGTATAGGCATTATGAATTTATGGTTATGTCTTTTGGGTTGACCAATACACCGGCTATCTTCATGGATCTTATGAATAGGGTCTTTAAACCCTACCTTAATTTATTTGTGGTGGGTTTCATTGATGATATCTTGATCTATTCTCATAGTGAGAAGGAGCATGTAAGTCATTTGAGGGTAGTGTTGCAAAAATTAAGAGAAGAAAAGTTGTATGCCAAATATGAGAAGTGTGAATTTTGGTTGAAAGAGGTTATTTTTCTAGCTCATGTGGTGTGGGATGATGGTATTAAGGTGGATCCTAAAAGACGGATGTGATTAGAAATTAGCCTAGACCATTAACCCCTTCGAATGTTAGGAGTTTCTTGGGCCTAGCGGTTTGCTACTGGAGGTTTATGAATGGGTTCTCTTGTATTTCTTCTCAATGACTAAGTTGACCCAAAAGATGGCTAAGTTTGTATTGACCGATGAGTGTGAAAGGAGTTTCCAAACCTTGAAGGATAAACTTGACTCTGCTCCTATCTTGTCTCTACTGGAAGGGTTGGAAGGGTTTGTTTTGTACCGTGATGCATCCCTGATTTGTTTGGGCTATATTTTGATGCAAAATGGTAAGTTGATAGCCTATGCTTCTAGGCAACTTAAGGTGCATGAAAATAATTATCCTACTCATGATCTTGAATTTGCCATCGTGGTATTTTCTTTGAAAATGTGGTGTCATTTTTTGTATGGAGTGTATGTCGATGTGTTTATCGATAATAAGAGTCTCCTGCCATCGTGGTATTTTCTTCGAAAATGTGGTGTTATTTTTTGTATGGAGTGTATGTCGATGTGTTTATCGATAATAAGAGTCTCCAATATGTCGTCACTTAAAAAGATCTCAACTTGAGAAAAAGAAGGTGGTTAGAACTTCTTAAGGATTATGATATGAGTGTGCATTATCATCTCGGTAAGGCTAATATTGTGGCCGATGCTTTAAGTAGGGTGTCTATGCATACCCTAGCTAATATTGACGATGGGGGCTAGGAGGTGGCTAGGGAGGTTCATCGGTTGACTAGAATGGGAGTGAGGTTGGAATAGGTTGATAATGGTGGTATTGTGGTTATTGATGGTTCAGAATCTTCCGTTGCTGATGAAGTAAAAGCAAAGCAAGATCTTGACACCTTATTGTTAGAATTGAAGGACTTGGTGAGAGAAGGCAAGGTGGAGGTTTTCTCCCAAGTGGTGTACTTGACACCTTATTGTTAGAATTGAAGGACTTGGTGAGAGAAGGCAAGGTGGAGGTTTTCTCCCAAGTGGGAGATGGTACCCTTAGGTATCAAGGTAGGTTGTGTGTGACTTATGTTGATGATTTAAGAAACAAGATTCTTGATGAGGCTCATAGTTCTTCCTATTCTATGCACCCCGATTCTACCAAGATGTATAGAGATCTGAGGGATGTGTTTTGTAGGGAGGTATGGAGAAAGACATTGCCAAATTTGTATGTGGTTACCATAGTTTCCAACAAGTCAAGGCCAAACACCAAAGGTCGGGTGGCCTAACCCAAGATATAGAGATTCCTACTTGGAAGTGGGAGGAAATTAACATGGATTTTGTGGTTGGGTTGCATAAGACTAGGAGGCATTTTGATTCTATTTGGGTTGTGGTTGATAGAATGACAAAGTTGGCTCATTTCCTGCCAGTATAAGACTAGAAAGGAGTTTGATTCTATTTGGGTCGTGGTTGATAGAATGACAAAGTCGGCCCATTTCCTACCAGTTAAGACTACTTATGGGGCCAAAGACAATGCTAAATTTTATATTCATGAGTTGGTTAGATTGAATGGGGTGTTTTTGTTCATCATATCAAATCATTTTGCTCAATTCACTTCACACTTTTAGAGGTCCTTCCAAAGAGGTCTTGGTACCAAGAATAAGCTTAGTACGGCCTTTCACACTTAAACGTAGGGCCAAAACGAATGAACTATCCAAACTCTTGAGGATATTCTTAGAGTCTTGTGTTTTGGATTTTAAGGGTAGTTGGGATGATCATCTTTCATTGATTGAGTTTGCTTATAATAATAGCTATCATTCTAGCATTTGTATGGCTCTTTTTGAGGCCCTTTATGGTAGGCGTTGTAGATCATCGGTTGGGTTGTTCGAAGTGGGCGAGATGGCTTTGTTTGGTCTGGATCTGGTCTGTGAGGCTATAGAGAAGGTAAGGTTGGTTAGGGAGAGGTTGAAAACATCCCAAGGTCATTGAAGGTCCTATGTCGATGTGAGGAGAAAGGATCTTGAATTTAAAGCTGGTGATTGGATCTATTTGAAGGTTTTACCCATAAAGGGTATAGTTCGATTTGGCGAGAAAAGGAATTGATTTTAAGGTTTTTCAGTCCTTATAGAGTGTTGAGGAGGATTGGTGAGGTTGCATACGAATGGGGATTGCCTATGGATATGGATAGGGTTCATCTTGCTTCTAGGTTGGGGGATGTATTGGTGACTCTAGTACTATAGAACTCTTTGTGGTTGTGGGTGTTGTGGAGGATAAGTTGGATTAAAAGAATATCCCATTGGAGATATTGGATGGATAGGTGGAAAAAAAGTTGATTAATAAGGATGTAGTGTTCGTCAAGGCCCTTTGGAAAAATTATCAAGTCAATAGTCTCTCTTGGTGAACCGGAGCTAGCATGGAGGAGCAATCTCCAAACCTCTTTCACTCTATTCAAGCTTGCGATAACATGTCAAGTTCTTTTCTTTTATGATTCCAAACCTTATGTTTCTGCCTATATGTCATTTGCATGCATTCATATTTATGTTGACAAGTTCACGATGATTTGACACTTATGTTAAGATTTTGAAAATGGACTTTTAAATATGTTATTGTGTTCTTATTGGGGCTGATTTCTTTATGATTACTCTGCTTCTATACATTTCTTTGACATTCGGGGATGAATGTTCCCAAGGGGGAGATATAGAAACGACCCCAAAAAGTGCCCGAGAATGTGCCTCGAAAGTGCCTGGAATCGTAATTTCTATGTATCTCAAAATTCATGAGTGATATCAAAAATTTGACTTCATGTTCTTGATCAGGGGTCGAAATTGAGTGGGGAGTGGATCTAACCCTGGCTTTAGAGTGACCATATCAAAATTTGAAAATCACAAAATACGATTTCCAATGAGGTACTCGCGCCCCTGGCACGATGCGCCTTGGGCACGCCTCAGTGTATTTTTGTGCTAGTTAGTTTATCTCGGTCCAAGGCTCTTAGAACTTGGGCCTAAGTCTTTCCATGAGTGAAAATATCTATACTTAACCATATTTCATCTTCATATCATATAAGACATTCCCCAATACTCTCTCAAACACTTAGACTAATATTTCACCCAAAGTTCTAGTGACAAAACTCATTCCGGATCTTGAGGATTTCACTCAAGCTTCAAGTCTCCATTTCCAATCTTCATCAAGGAATTCTCCAAAGCGAAGGTATGTGGGTATCAACTATTGGGTCCTTCTTATCTGGATCTTAAGGATTTCACACAAGCTTCAAGTCTCCATTTCCAATATTCATCAATAATTCTTCAAAACTAAGGTATTTCAACTATTAGGTCCTTTCACCTATCATGCCCAAGCTTCCTTTTTACATAAATCTCATGTTTCTAAGTTGATTTACTTATAGGTCTTACTTAATATGAATTTGACTATGCACTATAATGGGGCTTCATAAAAGTGTGACTGTTTAAGCATATTCTAAGCTATGAATCTTTGGTCAATCTTGAGAATTGATGAAGGGTTTTGATGTATATTGCATGAGGGTATTACCAAGTGTTGGTGGGTGGTTTTACATTAAGTTTTCTTGCATGATTTCACTCTTGAATTGTATGGTTTTACACTAGCATTACACACCTGCCAAGTGCTTGATAAAATGTCCAGATTTTATTTCTTAAGTTGTTGAAGTCCTAATGCTTGGCATATGAGTTAAGTGACTTTATAATGATGAAAAGATAGTATACATGTGTTGCTTTCATGAGAAGTATCTATTGTGTTGTGAGTTGACAATAGTCAATTGAGGGGTGATGCCTCAATCGCCTCGGATGGGGGGTGGTAAGCCAACAACCAATTGAGAGGTTGGTACCTCAATCACTTACGGCGGAGGGTGGTCATCTTCGTCGACTAATTAAGGGGTCGATACCTCAATTGCCTTGGATTGGGGGTAGTATGCCATCAACCAATTGAGGGGTTGGTACATTAATCACTTTCGGTGGAGGGTGGTCATATCTGTTAACTAATTGAGGGGTTGGTACCTCAATCTAAGGGGTGGTGTACTTTGGATTCCAAGTACTAGGTTTCTTGGTCTATGATGATGTCTCCTACTACACATGTAATTTGTTCTATATAAGTATGTTTACTTCAAGCATCACTCATGCATACCATATTTCTATATGCTTAGTTATTGTCTAACTAGGCATTTTGATTATGATACCTATCTCTTGTTGCATTGCATCATACATACTTAGTTCATTCAAATATACTAACGCATACTCTATGCCTACATAATGTTACCATGTAGGAACCGAAGCCCTACTTGATCATCTTCCTTCACGTGGCTAGCATGATCTCTCAAAGCTAGTTGGTGAGTCCTCCACTTCAGGGACATTGACTTTGATCTTACACTATGTATAAAGACTCCCTTTCCTTTTTATTATGTATTTGACTATGAGGGTTGGCCCGGTTACTTGTCTTAGCCCTAGCTAAGTTCTATCGTTAGAGGTGTTGTTGGACCATTGAGGGGTTGTCCATCAACCAATTGAGGGGTTTTTGACTAGGACTTGTATGGCCATTTTATAAGGCCCAAGATGAGTAACCATTTACTTGAGAGTTCTGGCCCAATCCAAGTGAAGGAAAATGGAGAAGAATGGGTAGCAAAGGCCCAATAAGATGAGGTCTGAAAAGTCCCAAGTTAAAAGGCCAAGTAAGTACATCACCTACTTGGTTAAATATGGCAAAAAGTGAAGGAGAAAGTCGGCCTAAGTTGGTCCCTTTAAAAGGGAACATAACCAGCTCTTTTTAACCATTTTACACTTGTAAAAAATTTGATTTCTAAGGTTCTCTTTCTTCCCCTTCTATCTTCACTTATCAGCCATATAAACCCTTAAGGTTCTTGAATATTATCCCTCCTCTCAAGCTAGGATTGAAGGAGAGTTCAGCCCTTGGAAAATATAAGTGGAGAGAGCAAGCATCCCTACAAGTAAGGTAAGTTACTGTACTTTTCTCCCTTTTTTGTGCTTAAGTTAATTAGGGGATTGTGTATGTGTCAGTAAGGTTGTAGTGGTCCTTTTTTGTGACATCCCATAACTCCATGCTCTTATTTATCCATGTTGCAAGCCTTATTTGGTTAGGTTGGGGTGTATTAGGTTCGGTGGAGACTTTGAGTACTTAGACAAGTTCAAGACTTCCCTACGAGTTGAATTTTGGGTGTTAATTCATATATGGGTTAACTTTAAATAAGCATAACTTTTACTACACTTAACACTGTATGACCCACAACATGTCAAATGAATTCCCTTTGAGTTAGGTTTCCAAAATAGTTGGTTTCACCTCATTTTGAGTTCAGATGAAGGAGTTATGACTGTTTTCGTGAGACCCTCCCGTGCAGTGAAGTCACACGAGCCCTTAGACGGCCAATATGGCCTTTGATGGGTCGTTTGGGTCATCTGGGACTGGAAAAAGACATTTTCAACCTATGTCATATGACATGGCCAATGGCATGGTCCGTGTGGCTTGCCACTGACCGTGTGGATTGTCATAAGGTGTGTTCAAGGAAGGCTTAATGGGCATGAGAGGAAATTTGCCCAAGTGTGGTGCAACGAGCACCTTTAATAGGCCGTGGGAACATAGACGACTCATAGGACTGGGGAGTGGAGTAGCCTGGCCATAGTTTCTTGTCTAAGTGTGTTGCAACGGACCACTACACGGACCATAAATCACCACACGGCCTGTGAAGTGGCCCGTCAAAGTGACGTCGATGCTAACTTTTTCTCGAGTGTTCTAACTGCAATTGTGAGGTTAAGTCTTGTCTCACGGGCAGTCCACATGACCCATGGAGTGCCACACAACCATTCAATCCTCTAATGAGACAACACTTTGCCAATTTTTCCATCTGTTCACTAATGGCATTTTTGTAAATTCTAATTATATTAATGACCTTTTTAGACTTCCAATGCCATCTTAACCTCCCTAAAAGACCTAAACCCTATTCCAAAAGATCAAACTCATTACTCTCATCTCAAATACACTCTCATATTCTCTAATGACCCTCCACTAAGATCCCAATACAAATTCAACGAAACTCAAGAACAAATTTTGGATCTCAAGACCCACTTCCAAGTTTCCATTCTTTCCCAACTCAATTCTAAGAAACTCAAGATCTAAGGTATGTGGGTTTCAACCAATGAATCCTTTCACCATTTCTGTCTAACTCTTTTTTTTACCTAAATTGCATAATTCTAAGTTGATTTACTTATATGTAGTACATATTATGAATTTGACTATAGAACTATGTTGGGATTTCATAAACTTTTGACTATCTAAGCATGTTTTGAGTTATGAATCTAAGATCCACTGTAGGATTTGATAAAGGGTTTTGATGTATATTGCTTGAGAGTGTTACTAAGTATTGATGTATGGTTTTACATTGAAATTTCTTGCATGATTTCATCCCTAAATTGCATGGTTTTACACTAGCACTACACACCCGCCAAGAGTTTGATAAAATATCCAATTATGATTTCTTGAGGAATTGAGTTGGTACCTCAATCACCATGGGTGGTAGGGTGAGACGATCCACCAACCAATTAAGGGGTTGGTACCTCAATAGACTATGAATTCTATAATGATGATCTCTTCTTGCACATGTATTATCTCCTCTGTAAGCATGATTTAAGTCAAGCATCTTCCATGCATGCCATATTGTTATATGTTACTCATTGACTATGCTTATGCATTTCGATTATGTTGTTTATCTCTTATTGCATTGCATCCTACATACTTAATACATTCAAACGTACTAACGTATACTCTATGCCTATATGATGTCACCATGTAGGAACTGAAGACCCACTTGAGCATCTTCCTCCACGTGGCTAGTACAATTTATCTCAAGCTAGTTGGTGAGTCCTCCATTCGAAGGACAATGTCTATGATCTCATGCTATGTACTAAGCCTATATTTCTTTTATGTATGTATTGACTATGAGGGTTAGTCCGGTTGCTTGTCTTGGCCCCCGATCCTATCTAAGTTTTAGAGATGTGTTGGACATGTTATGTATTGAACCTTGACTCTCCTGTTTTGATGTTTATGTTATGAAAGTTTCCCTTTAGCCCATTGCCCTTATTTATAATCTAATTATGTTATTTAATTGTTTCAGCGACCAATGATGTGTGATGATATGTTAAGAGTCTTGTTTGGGGTCCCGGTCCCTTCGAGTGCCCCATTCGCAATGTCACGTCTAGACACTAGACTTGGGTCGTGACACTTTTACATGATGTAATATTGTAGGAGGGTTTGCTGGTTGTTTGTGAATGTTGGGACAGCCATGGAGGGGAGTCCCCTTTAACTTTACTCTTGAGTGCATTTTAGAATTTAAAGTGTAATGTTAGTAGAAACTCATAAGAATAATGATTGGATACCATAAGTCATATTGCTCCTGCTATATTATGATATTAGGGGTTGGTTTATGTATGCGATGTCAAGAGATGTGACCACAAATGCAATTAGAGGAGAAGAAGTTAAAGAAGCACCCTTAGTTTGGTAATTACAGGCTTGTTGCCTGCGTATACCTTGTGGGCGTGAGTGAACTACCTAATGTGTTTATTCAGTACTAATATTAGTTTCATCACCTACTTAATTGTAGATAATTATTTTGAGAAATGGGAGGTTACGTTGTAGTGATAACGAGGTGGCATGACAAGGTATGTAAGTCTATTCAATTCCATATTCTTTGGCATGAAATCTAACACTTGTGTCACCGTCAACTACTAAGTTTCCCAAGTGCTATTCCAATAGTAGCGATGCTGCTTATTAGTAAATCTGAAGTAAAATCTTCTAAGCACTATCATGAGGAGTCTATGTTCATTCGCAGAGCCAATCGTGTCATTTATACTCCTAAGTAGCACGTCAATGTTACATTTCACTCTTATATTATAGTACTACCTTAAGTGACCATTGTCCAATCTTATACTACTGGAACATAGTTTCAAAGCTCCAAATATTATTATAACCACCAAAGTAACAATCTCAAAGTAATGAATAGTAACATGAGTAGTGTTCACAGTGTGGGTGGCAGCCCAGGGGCAAGAGCCTAGCATAGGTCGATCTTACTTGGTTCATAAGGGTGGTAGCCCAAGGGTGATAGCCTAGCGTGGGTCAATCCCAATTTGTACAATTATGAGGACAGCATCCCAGGGGTTAAAATGCCTAGCATAGGTCATTCTCTTTTACCACTGATCAGTTGGTCACATGTAATACATGCCTAAAGAAGTCCATAAAACACTAAAGAGTAAAGAAAAGAATGTGATGTACCTAGCCCCACAAGTATAGCAAAGGTGGTCTTTTATTATAACATGTGCATTCATGTATTGCTACTTGATTTCACTTGAGTTCTCATTTTACATATGTTATTGCCTTAGATATTCAGTACATTATTTTGTACTAACATCCCTTTTAGGGGATGCTGAAATTCATGCTACAGGTACAGGTACTCTAGCTATTAGACCTTCGGTGTAGGCACACCCGACACTCAGCTGCTTTTGGTGAGCTCCAAGTTGATCCTAGGATTTATTGAGTCTATAGTATAAGCATTTTGGTGTGTGTTATAGTTTAAAGTAGGGCAGGGCCTATCCCGACCTATTTTATCTTATAGAGGCTTTGTAGACTTATTGTATATAGTTCAGTTGTATCTTGTCTCTTAATAGTTGTGGCCTCAACAGCTATGTCTGGTATGTAAGTTTGGGTACTACCTATTTTGATCTTTTATATCTATTGCTAGAAGGAATTAGTCATTGCTTGTGGTTGTCACAGTCATATGCATAGTGAGCACAGATTATATGTTAGATCTTTCGAGTCTTGAGGGCATCGAGTGTCTGTCCGTCCTTATAGATATAGAGGTGTGACACAATCTCATCTCCAACAATCGTACCATGGACACTCCCGTCGTCCTCCGTCTTAACACCTATTTTTCAATAGCAAAATTAACAAGAAAATAGGAAAAATAACTTTAACTAAAAAACAAAGCTCGATAAAAAATTTAATTATGAACTTGCCAATTCCCCATGAAACAACACCAAAAAGTGCTCGCAAAATATGCCTAAAAAATGTCCAGAATCATAATTTCCATATATGTCAAAATTCATGCGTGATATCAAAAATCCTACTTCATATTCTTGTTAAGGGGGGCAAATTGAGTGAAAAATGGTTCTAACCCCTATTTAAGAGCAACCATATCAAAATTCAAAAATCGGAAAATGCGATTTCTAGAAAGCTTTTCGCGCCCCTAGAGTAATGCGCCAAGGGCGCGCCACAGTACATTTGTTGGTCGTTTTTCAAGTCTGGTCCAAGGCTTTTGAGTCTTGGGCCTAAGTGTTCCCATGAGTGAAAATACCTATACTTAGCTGTATTTCACCCTCACATCATTCAAAATATTCTCCAATACTCATTCAAACACTTAGCGAATATTTCATCTCCTAAATTCAAGTCTCAAACTCATCCAAATCTCAAGGTTCTCATTCAAGCTCCAAGTCTCCATCTCTAATCTTCATTAAGTTAATCTCCTAAGCTAAGGTATGTGGGTTTCTGTCATGGGTCCCTTTCACCCATGATGCCCAAGCTTCCTTTACTTAAAAATTGCATGATTTAAAGTTAATTTACTAATAGGTCTTATTTATAATGAAATTCACTGCACATTATGTTGGGATTTATGAAATGGTAACTGTTTTACTATGTTTTCATCTATGAATCTAAGATCGATTGTGAGATTTGATGAAGGATTTTGATATATATTGCTTAAGAGTATTACCAAGTATCTATTGATAGTCTTACATTGGATTTTATAGCATGATAACTCTCTTGAATTGCATGGTTTTACACTAACATTACACACTCGCCTGTATTACCAAGTATCTATTGATGATTTTACATTGTATTTTCGAGCATGATAACATTCTTGAATTGAATGGTTTTACACTAGCACTACATACCAGCCAAGTGTTCGATAAAATATCCGGTTATGGTTACTTGAGGAATTGAAGGCCCAATGCATGTCTTATGAGTTGAATGACTATATGATGATGAAATGAATGTATTTATATGGCATTCTCTATATAGTGTTGTAAGTTTACCAATCCTAAATCGGGGGGTTATAGGCCCGGGTTACCGCATTAAGGGGTTGGTAGCTTGGTTGCCTAGTATAGGGGGTTAGTAGGTTCGTATAACCATTTGGAGTGGTTGGTACCTCATTAACCACCTTGAGGGGTTTGTACCTTGGTCCTTAGCTCAGGAGGGGGAGGGGTGGTAGGCCCGGGTAACCATATTGATGGCTTGTACCTTATTAACCATTTTGAGGGGTTTGTACCTCTTTCGCCTTTCTAAGGAGATGGTAGGCCTTGGATATTCTATAGTGATAGTCACTTGCTACATATGTATTATGTTCCATATAAGCATGATTTTACTTCAAGTATCATTCATACATGCCATATTACTATACGTCTATTCGTTGTCTATTTTATGCATTTTGATTATGGTACTTATTACTTGTTGTATTGCATCTTACATACTTATTACATTCAAATGTACTAATGTATACTTTATGCCTACATGATGTCACCATGTAGGAACCGAATCCTCGTTTGAGTATCTTCATCCATGTGGCTAGTACGCTTCCACTCAAGCTTGTTAATGAGTCCTTCATTTTGAGGACGTTGCTTATGATCTCTTACTATATTCTAGAACTACCTTTCTTTTATGTAAATGTTGACTACGAATATGATCCCGGTTGTTTGTCATGGCCCCCACTCTTATCTATGTATTAGAGGTGTAGTTGGACATGTTACGTGTAATGTTATGAGCATTGACTCTCTTTTGATGCTTGTTATTATGATATGAATGATGTCCCCTAGCCTCGGTTATCCGTATTTATACTCTTTTGTTGTTATTTTATTGCTTCCACGACCGTGGAATGTGTAATAATGTTCAAAGAGGCTTGCTTGGGGTCCTTTCGGGTTCACCTTACATCGTGTCACATCTAGCCCCTAGGCTTGGTCATGACAAACTTGGTATCAGGGCACTAGGTTTTTAGATCCTCAAAGTCCAACACATCACGCCGATTAGAGTCTTGTTCATGGTTGTGTTATGCACCACAACAATGAGCAAGAGGCTATGAGGCGTTTAGGAAATGTTTCCCTTCTTTTTACTCTATGTCGTGCTATAGTAGTTGAAGTAAGGTTTTCCCCCTAACAATTATCCTTTGCTATGCTAGATCATGCCTAACACGAGGGGGAGAAGATCCCGCACACCCAAGGAGCAATCGGCTAATGGAGAGCTTCGAGATGCTCTCACTTTGCTTACACAAGTTGCGGCTAATTAAGCCAACCAAGGGGCCTACGCCCCTCACGATCCTACACCAGCATCTCAGGTGAGAGACTTCATACGAATAAATTCCCCAGAATTCTATGGGTCAAAGGTGAGTGAGGACACTCAAGAGTTCATTGATAAGGTCTACAAGATTTTGGCTATCATGGGTGTGAGATCGGAGGATAAGGCAAAGTTAGCGGCCTACCAACTCAAAGGGGTGGCACAAATATGGCACAATCAATGGAAGGAAGAGAAGGGAGTCAACTATGTGGTGATTTGGGAGGAGTTCAAGGTGGTCTTCCTTAACTAGTTCATCCCCCTTGAACTTAGGGAAGCTAAGTTAGTGGAATTTATGAATTTGAAATAAGGGTCGATGAGTGTGAGGGAGTATGCCCTCAAGATCAACCAACTTTCAAAATATGCTCCATATTTGATGGTCGACTCAAGATCTAGGATGAACAAATTCGTGATGGGTGTTTCCAACTTGGTTAGTGAGGAGTGTCAGTCAGCCATGTTGATTAGACACATGAACTTGTCATGTTTGATGACCTATGCCGAACTAATGGAAGAGGAGAAATTGAGGAAGAGAAGGGGTCATAAGGCTAAGAGGGCCCATTTTAATGGTAAGTTCCAAAGTTGAAAGGGTGGCCGATTTCATCAAGGGCAAGGGTCTTCTCATGCTCCCTATAGGAGGTTTATCGATGACATTCCAAGGGCCCAAAATGTTGGTGGTGTGGGTCCTATAGATGTGTGTCTGAAGTGTGTTAAGGGTCATGGTGTCCTATGCTTAAGGAATATCGATGCTTGTTATGGTTGTAGGGAGATGGGGCAAAAGGCAATAGATTGTCCTCGAAATCGCAACAAGGGTAAGAAGGTTCATCCATAAGGTGCTAATACGGTTTCTTTGGGGAGAGGTGGCTGACAAGATGGTGCCTCAAGGCACAATCGCTTTTATGCTTCGCATGGCAAGCAAGGAATTAATGAGGTCCCCGATGTTATTACCGATATGTTGAAAATCATTGAATTTGATGTGTATGCATTGATTGATCTGGGTGCCACTCTTTCTTTTGTTACCCCCTTTGTTGCCAGAAAGTTTCATGTTGAGCTCGAATTGTTATGTGAGTCATATGAGGTGTCTACTCATATTGGTGTATCTATTGTTGCTAGGAGAGTCTATAGAAATTATCCCATTTGCATCTTGCATAAAATATTGCCTTGTGATCTTGTTGAGTTGGACATGGTTGATTTTGATGTTATTCTTAGGATAGATTGGTTGCATGCATACTATGCTTCTAGTGATTATAGAACTCGTAGGGTCAAGTTCTAATTCCCAAATGAACATGTCCTTGAGTAGGAGAGTCATGATATGGTGGTCAAGGGTAGGTTCATCTCTTGTATTAAAGCCCATAAGTTGGTCTTTAAGGGGTGCCTTTACCATTTTGTGAGGGTTAGGGATATGGAGTCCAAGGTTTTTCCCATAGAGTGAGTTCCGGTTGTAAATGAGTTCCTTGGTGTATTTCCAAATGACATTCTCGGTGTCCCTCCCAAAAAGAAAATAGATTTTGGTATAGATCTCCTTCCCGATACCCAACCCATTTTTATTCCCCCTTACCATATGGCCCCGATAGAGTTGAAGGAGCAATTAAGAGACTTGTTAGAGAAGGGATTTATTAGGCCTAGCCAATCACTTTGGGGTACACCGGTATTGTTTGTGAAAAAGAAGGATGGGTCCCTTAGAATATGTATTGACTATAAGTAACTTAATAGGGTCACCATCAAGAATAGGTATCCCCTTCCAATGATTGATGACTTGTTTGACCAATTGCAAGGGGCTAGCCATTTCTCTAAGATTGATCTTCGGTCCGGGTATCATCT
>DF360766.1:17835-44053 GCA_000787875.1 Solanum virginianum | reverse complement strand
GGGTGTGATATTCTCAAGAGGCCTTCCAAACTAGGTATGGGCATTATGAGTTTGTTGTGATGTCTTTTGGGTTGACCAATGCACCGATTATCTTGATGGACCTTATGAATAGGGTCTTCAAACCCTACCTTGATTAACTTGTTGTGGTATTCATTGATGACATTTTGATCTATTCACATAATGAGGAGGAGCATATAGGTCATTTGCGGGTAGTGTTCCAAAGATTAAGGGGGGAGAAATTGTATGCTAAATATGAGAAGTGTGAATTTTGGTTGAAAAAAGTTGCCTTCCTAGTTCATGTAGTGTCGGGGGATAGCATTAAGGTGGATCCTAAAAAGACAGATATGATTAGAAATTGGCCTAGACCATTGACAGCATCATTTATTAGAAGCTTCTTCGGCTTAGCAAGTTATTATCGAAGATTTGTGAATGGGTTTTCTTCTATTGCTTCTCCCATGACGAAATTGACTCAAAAGAAGGTCAAGTTTGTATGGACTGATGAGTGTGAGAGGAGCTTCCAAACATTGAAAGATAAGTTTGTGTCTGCTCCTATTTTTGTCACTACAGGAAGGGCTAGAGGGATTTATCATGTATTGTGATGCTTCTAGAGTTGGTTTAGGTTGTGTTCTAATGCAAAAAGGTAAGGTGATAGCCTATACTTCTAGGCAACTCAAAGTGCATGAAAAGAATTATCCTACTCATGATCTTAAATTGGCCGTCGTGGTTTTTGCATTAAAGATTTGAGTCTCTAATATGTGTTTACCGACCATAAGAGTCTCTAATATGTCTTCATACAAAAAAAAAACTTAACTTGAGGCAAAGGAGATGGTTAGAACTTCTAAAGGACTATGATATGAGTATGCATTATCATCCGGGTAAGGCTGATATGGTGGCGGATGCTTTGAGTAGGATGTTTATGGGTAGCTTAACTTATATTGATGGTGGTGATAAGGAGGTCCATTATTTGGCTAGTTGGGGGTTAGGTTGGAAGAGGTGGACAATGTTGGTGTTGTTGTTGTTGATGGTTCTAAATCTTCATTGGTGGAGGAGGTGAAAGCTAAGCAATATCTTGATCTTTCCTTATTGGTATTGAAAGCCTTGGTTAGTGATGGTAAGGTGGAGGTTTTCTACAAAGGGGGAGATGGTGCACGTAGATACCAAGGGAGGTTATGTGTGCCTTCTGTTGATGGCTTGAGAGAGAGAATTCTTGATGAGGCTCATGGTTCTTCCTATTCTATTCATCCCAGTTCTACTAAAATGTATAGAAATTTGAGAGAGGTGTATTGGTGTGGAGGCATGAAGAATGATGTTGTAAAATTTGTGTTTGGTTGCCATAGTTATCAACAAGTCAAAGCTGAACATCAAATGCCGGATGGACTAACCCAAGACATAGAGGTTCCTGCTTTGAAGTGGGAAGAGATTATATGGACTTTGTAGTTGGGTTGCCCAAAACTAGGAAGGGTTTTGATTCCATTTCCGTTGTGGTTGATAAGATGATGAAATTGGCTCACTTTCTACTGTTAAGACCACATATAGGGCAGAAGAGTATGATAGGTTGTACATCCATGACTTGGTGAGATTGTATGGGGTTCCTTATTTATCATATCGGATCGTGGAGCTCAATTTACTTCACATTTTTGGAGGTCTTTCCAAAGGGTTCTTGGTACAAAGGTGGTCTTGGCGCAAAGGTTAAACTTAGTACGGCCTTCCACCCTCAAACAAATGCGAACGGACTATCCAAACCCTTGAGGATATGCTTAAAGCTTGTGGTTGGAGCTTAAAGGTAGTTGGGATGATCATCTTCCATTGATCGAGTTTGCCTACAACAATAGCTATCATTCTAGCATCGATATGGTCCCTTTTGAGGATCTTTATGGTAGACATTGTAGATCACCAGTTGGGTGGTTTGAAATTGGTGAGGTGGCTATGCTGGGACCAGATCTGGTTATGGAGGCTCTTGAGAAGGTTAGGATGATTAGGGAGAGGTTGAAGATGGCTCAACAAAAGTCCTATGCCGATATGAGGAGAAGGGACCTTGAATTTAAAGTTGGTGATTGGGTATATTTAAAGGTGTCACCCATTAAGGGTGTGGTCCATTTTGGTAAGAAGGGCAAGCTGAACCCTAGATATGTGAGCCCTTATAGGGTGATAAGAAGGGTTGATAAGGTGGCCTACGAGTTAGATTTGCCTAGAGAGATAGAATTGGTTCATTCGGTCTTTCATGTATCCATGTTAAGAAAATGTGTGGGAGACCCTAATACTATTGTGCCTCTTGATGTTTTGGCTATTGTTGAAGATAATTTGACTTATGAGGAGGTTCCAGTTCAGATTTTGGATAGACAAGTGAAGAGGTTAAGAAATAAGGATGTGGCTTCCGTTAAGGTCCTTTGGAGGAATAAACAAGTTGAAAGTGCTACTTGGGAGGCCGAAGCAAACATGCAAAAGAGATATCCTTATCTTTTCCACTCTACTCAAGCGTAACGTATCAATTTGAGTCCCCTATGTGATTTCATGTCTAAGTTCAGCCCATGACATATGCATATATTCATGTGTAAATTGACTAGTTCATGATGATTTTACTCTTATGTTGAGATTTTGAAATGATGTTTAAGTGCATTGTAGCATCCTCATGTGGGCTGAAATTTTCATGTTTGCATCTCTCATATACATTTCTTTGACATTCAAGGACGAATATTCCCAAAGGTGAATATTGAAACAACCCCAAAAAGTGCCCAAAAATGTGCCTTGGAAGTACCCAGAATCGTAATTTCCATATATGTCAAAATTCATGCGTGATATCGAAAATTTGACTTCATATTCTTGTTCAGGGGGCCAAATTGAGTGATAAATGGTTCTAACCCCTATTTAAAAGCAACCGTATCAAAATTCAAAAAACGCAAAATGCGATTTCCAAAGAGCTTTTCGCGCCCCTAAAGTAATGCTCCAAGGGCGCACCACAATACATTTAGTTGGCAGTTTTTCAAGCCCGGTCCAACGCTTTTGAGTCTTGGGCCTAAGTGTTCCCATGAGTGAAAATATCTATAATTAGCTATATTTCACCCTTACATCATTCAAAAGATTCCCCAATACTCATTCAAACACATAGCCAATATTTCATCTCCTAAATTCAAGTCTCAAACTCATCCAGATCTCAAGGTTCTCATTCAATCTCCAAGTCTCCATCTCCAATCTTCATCAAGTTAATCTCCTAAGCTAACATATATGGGTTTCTTTCATGGTTTCTTTCACCCATGATGCCCAATTCCTTTACTTAAAAATTGCATGATTTAAAGTTGATTTACTCATAGGTCTTATTTATAATGAAATTGACTGCACACTATGTTGGGGTTTATGAAATGGTGACTGTTTTACTATATTTTCGGCTATGAATCTAAGATCGATTGTGAGATTTGATGAAGGTTTTTTATGTATATTGCTTGAGGGTGTTACCAAGTATCTATTGATGGTCTTACATTGGATTTTCTAGCATGATAACACTCTTGAATTGTATGGTTTTACACTAGCGTTAAACACCCACCAAGTGTTTCATAAAATGTCCGGTTATGGTTACTTGAGGAATTGAAGGCCCAATGCATGTCTTATGAGTTGAATGACTATATGATGATGAAATGATAATGAAACGAATGTATGTATATGGTATTCTCTAAATAGTGTTGTGAGTTGACCAAGCATACCTTGGGGGGTTGTAGGCCCAAGTAACCGCATCGAAGGGTTGGTACCTTGGTTGCCTAGTACGGGGGTAGTAGGCCCATATAACCATTTTGAGGGGTTAGTACCTCATTAACCACATCGAGGAGTTTGTACCTTAGTTCCTAGCTAGGGGAGTGGTAGGCCCGGGTAACCATATTGAGGAGTTGGTACCTCATTAATCATTTTGAGGGGTTTGTACCTCATTCGCCTCTCCAAGGTGGTGGTAGGCCTTGGATATTTGATAGTGATGGTCACTTGCTACACATGTATTATGTTCCATATAAACATGATTTTACTTCAAGTATCATTCTTAAATGCCATATTGTTATATGTCTATTCATTGTCTATGTTATGCATTTTATTGTGGTACTTATCACTTATTGCATTGGATCCTACATACTTAGTACATTCATACGTACTAACACATACTCTATGCCTACATAACATCACCATGTAGGAACCGAAGCCCGCTTGATCATCTTCATCCACGTGGCTAGTACGCTTCCACTCAAGCTTGTTGGTGAGTCCTGCATTTTTGGGACGTTGCTTATGATCTCTAAACCCTACTTGAGAATCTTCATCCATGTCGCTAGTGTACTTCCACTCAGGCTTATTGGTGAGTCATCTATTTCAAAGATGTTGCGTATGATCTCTTATTCTAGAACTACCTTTCTTTTATGTAAATGTTGACTATGAGGGTGAGCCCGATTGCTTGTCTTGGCCCCCACTCTTATCTATGTATTAAAGGTGTAGTTGGACATGTTATGTGTAATGTTATGAGTATTGACTCTCTTTTGACTCTTGTTATTATGATATGAATGATGTCCCTTAGTCCCGGTTATCCGTATTCATACTCTTTTGTTGTTATTTTATTGCTTTCGTGACCAAGGATGTGTAATGATGTTCTAAGAGGCTTGCTTAGGGTCCCTTCGGGTTCCACTTGCACCGTATCATGTCTAAGCCCTAGGCTTGGGTCGTGACACCCCAGTGATTATACCATTTTTTATGTTGCTCAACCTGGCTTGTCAATAGAAGAAGGGGCGGTCGTTATCAGCATAATAACCTAACTGAGAGGTTGGGGTCGAATCCTACAAGAAATTATAGTTCACAAATAGAAGTGGTTCATTGGACTAAGCAATTGTAGGATCAAGAGGGTTGCAATGATTGAAAGAATGATTCAAACTATATGATATCTAATTAACAAGTTAATCAAGAAATTAGGGAAGATGTTTGGGATATGCAAACATGGGATTCGATCTACCAGCTGGGTCTAAATATTTCACTAAATGAGTTGATAATGAGTGAATAGGCTAGGTTGCTTGTAACCTATGTTTAGCTGCGACACACGTGTGTTTCATATGATTTAACTACTATTATACGCAGGCCACTGTGAACATGCTTGGCCTAAGAAGTCTCAGTAAAACTCCTATTACCTTGGCTATTTAATCCATGGTTGTGGACTTCAAATGAAACTCCGAAAAGGTTTCCAGCCATTACGTCCATTCCACACTCTAATCGTGTTAGCTAAAGCAACAATCAGAGATCTAAAGTAAACCCCAAGTTTGCAACCTTTAAGTTACAGATTATACATAGGAATGGATATAAATTCTCTCAAATCAACTGCAAATAATTCAAAATATCAAAGACCCAATAAATAAATCAAGAACTCATGTCAATAGCACACCCCCAACATAGGGGTTTTAGCCACACATGTTAGAAATTAGAGATTTAATACCAAATATAGCAGCTGCAGTCATGGGTAATAAGATTGAATAGAAAATAGTAGATTATCACCAACCAATCTACTCAAATTTTACTTCCCCAATGCTTAAGAACCCTATCAACCCATTTACTCTAAAGAAGGAATGTTCTATGTACTACTATC
This sequence comes from Solanum virginianum, assembly GCA_000787875.1. Lineage (NCBI taxonomy): Eukaryota > Viridiplantae > Streptophyta > Magnoliopsida > Solanales > Solanaceae > Solanum > Solanum virginianum. The sequence goes on along the minus strand of DF360766.1, from coordinate 38,457 downwards.
TTTGTAAAGCTGAGAAGAATGACATGATCTGTACAATGTCCTTTGTAATTTGCTTATGTAGTCCGTGCAAAAGTGTGATAGTTTATGCTATGAATTGCTATTCGGAAGTTAAGCCCGACCATCGCTGAGCACTCCAGTGATGTGTCGAATGTACACTTGACCGCTTTCCTCTGCGTCTTCTTCAGGCTTTCTCCTTTACAAAATTGGGCAACTATTTTTTATTATGCCAATACGATTTAGTGATTCACTAAAGTTCCTATGTCATCGCTTTTTTGTCAAGGTTTTGGGGCTTTAAGTACTGCAACTTTAGGCAATCTCTTGTGTCATTCAAAGGTGTGTCAAAGATGTTTTGCGACATTGATTCTGACCATGTTCCTAACTTGGGCTTGAACCTTGGTTGTTGCAATGCTAGGCAGTCTCTCTGAGTGTTTGGTGGATCATTGAATGTGTAAGCGATGCTGCTTTTCTCCTCCTTTTGGTACTGTTGCTCCCTTTGCAAGATTTGTCAAGTATTGTCCATTTGTGCGCTTTTAATCCTATTTCCTGACATAAGACATACATATTTGTTAGAGATAGGAAATAATAGCACACTATGGATAATGTTTTTTGGAAACTAGCAATGAAATGAGATGTTGACTCATCAGAGGTCAATACCAAAATCTATTTCCCTTTCAGGAAGATCTCAAGGGAGTTCATCAGGAACGACATCAAGAAACTCTTTGACCACCAAAACCGACTATATAGAAGGAACTTTGGACTCAACATCCCTAACCCTCAAAAGATGATAAATGCAATTTTTAGCAATCAATTCCAAGATTTAAGATAACATATGGACCTATTCTTAACCATCGAATCATGACCTTCTCACTCAAAATGGGTTCATTAGGAAATCAGAACTTAGCTTTACAAGCTCTACAAACAATGGAAGCATGATATGCATGTAACTAGATCATCCCAAGAATAATGTCAAAATCTACCATGTCAAGTTCAACAAAATCACAAGGCAAAACATTATGCAATATGGACACGAAGCATCCCCTATAGACTTTTCTAGCAACAATAGACTCACCAATGGGAGTAGACACCAAAAAGGTTCACATAACAATTCAGGACACACATCAAACCTATTAGCAATAAAAAGGTTAATGAAAGATACAGTAGCACCCGAATCCAATAAAACATGCACATCACAATCATAAACCTTTAATATAGTAGTGATAACATCAGGTGCCTCATCTATCCCTTGTCTCCGTTTAAGAGCATAGAAATGGTTATGACATGGAACACCTCTTTGTTAGCCTCTTTGTGCCTCTTGGTCTCCATGAGCATCTTATCCTTGAGGACGACCATCTCTACCCTTGTTTGGAGCATTCGAACAATCCACAATCTTTTATCCCTTCTTGCCACACCCAAAGCAAGCACCAACATCTTGAAGGCACTTACCACCATGGTTCTTCTAGCACCTTGGGCATTTAGGAAGTGTTGGTCCACCATTAACACCTAAACCTTTAGGGTTCGGCACCCTATCTTTACCGAACCTTTGGGGAGCAACTTGAGATGGTCCTTGGCTTTGTTAGAAACGGTCATTACCACCGATCTTAGCATGTAGAATTCACCTTCAAATAGAGCCTTTTTTCTCCCTTCCTTGGAATCCACTAGACAAGCCATCATCTTATGTCTAATACTACCATACTAGAAACAATCATTAGTGTTGACCAAACACTTTCCTTGATGCTTCTAGCCATACCCTTGATAAAAGGTGAAAGGGTGTCTTTTCTTTGTGGACTTGGGCAGCAGAGCCCCCATATAAAATGAAGCACTATCAACTTGGGCTTTCTTACCTTTTTCTCTCCCTTCTTGTCATATGTAGTCCCGAGGGTGCCCATTGTTTGTTTAGATGAGCAGTTACAACTTTGGCCAATAACCATAGGACATTGTGAATCTTTGTATTAGATATGTTAGTGTTGGGGGATTAATCATTAAGCAAAGTATGGTTACCATTTTGTCCACCATTCTAAGGGTCTGAGACATATTCTAAAATGCAATCGACAGTGATTAGAAATAAACCTTAGAAGATTTAGCTTAATTGCACAAAATAGATCTTAAAGAAGTGAGTTATTTCCTAAATGCCTCATAGCCTCCTATTCATAGTTTTGGCATGCTTCATAACCATGAACAAGACTCTACTTGATACGGTATGTTGGATTTTCAAGGACCATTTATAAACCTAGTGCTCTGATACCAAACTTGTCATGACCCAAGCCTAGGGCCTAGGTGCGATATGGCGAATGGGGAACCTGGAGGTACCCCAAACAAGTCTTATAGCATACTTACGCACATTCTTATTTAGGAAGCGTGGATCATTCATCAACAAATAGTACTAAGGGGATTAGGGGCTTAGGACGTACTCTGTGGGGCAAGGGATAGGGAATTCCCATCTTTCAAACACAATAAGAAATTCTAAGGGAAGGGAATAAGAGATATATTTTATGGGAAATAAGGACTTAGGATATTCACCACTTCACAATTTTCCTCACAAACAATAACAAAACATGGGATAGGTACTAAAGGAAAGTCTTCATAGATACATAAGTGTAGCATAGATCATACATAGTATATTATCCAACAATATCTATAGTCATAAGTGGGATGGGGGCCAAGACATATTCTGGGCTCACCCTCAAAAGTAAATAACAAAAGTAGCAATGTCTTAACATAGGTGGATAGAAAATGGATGTCGCCTTCGAAATGGAGGACTCACGGCAAGCAAAGTCTTCAAGAATTGTATTAGGCAAGAGAAGGTGGATGGGAAAGAGTTCTAGTCCCTACATGGTTAGATTATGTAGGCAAAAAGTATACGCTAGTACTTTGAATGTACTAAGTATGAGAGGTGCAATGCAATAAGAAATCATAAGTCATAATAGACAAGATGCATATTCATATATGAAGGCAATAGACTCAATATGACCTGAATGATCACTGCCTTAGTCAAAACATGCATGAAAGGTAAGTATAATCTCATAACATAACATATATTATGGGAGGAGACCTTAACCGATAGTAAGATTATACGAGCTAGTACATAGAACTCTGATATTTTCTTCACACCAGAAAAGGAGTGATTTTCTTGCCAAGGTAAATCATACTCTCACCGTATGGCATTGCTATTTCAATAGGTATTCATCGTATCCTTATCTTATGGCATTGGCTTTTTGGTAGATGTTATATGATACCCTTACCTTATGACATTGCATTTTTGATAGGTATCACATGATATCCTATTGTGGCACATAGTTAAGGAACAATGGAAACCTACCTAGGTCCTCTTGGTGCTAAGTCACACCCACGGGATACATAAACCATAATCATACTTACAACGTGCACAGAGTCATAAATCATAATATCATAATGTAGCTCATTAATCCATAGTATCATAACACCATAAAAGGGCTCCATAATCTTGCAAAATGTTCATAATATTTGTATGGAATCATAACATACTTGATAGCCATCAATCGTTCATAGTATTCATGACTCGCAAAACTTATAGTCAAACCTTGCATCACGTAAGATGCTTCATCACATAACCTTAGTCAAAACATGGGGAGTTTATGCATAGGGACTTCAGATAGTGAGATTCAAGAATAATATGCATGAAAGAGGTAAAACATGTTCAATTCAAACCATTCAAAACAATCTACCAATATCATAGTAAAACAAAGTTAAGGCATTCTGGACATCATCTCAAAATCCCTAAATCTCATAGCCTTTCATAGTACCATAGCATGAATAACTTAGGGAGTCATAAGGCATCTCATAATATCAATCCTTGAAAGAAATTCATGCAAGCCAAAGCAAATATTGACAATTTCCAACTCAAATCATGCATATAAGAAGTAATAAGAAATACCTATAAAGAAATAAGCCTTGAAATCAAAGGTTCGATTAAAAAGAGTTTTGGACTCCATGGGTGAAAGGACCATAGATAAAGAAACACATATACCTTGAAGTCTTGAAGAAGATAAAAGAAGAAGCTTGAGATAATCTTGAAGCTTGGTTCTTAATGGAAGAGCCTTGAACCCTAGAAACTTTGGAGAATTTGGTGGAGGAGTTTTGGAGAGGATTTTTAGATGATTTGAGAGTTATTTTGGGTCCAAAAATGGAGGAATTTTTTAGAATCTCCCGTATATAAGGGTTTAGGGATTTGTCCCAATTGCTCTCACTTAAATCTGAAAATTTTAAAAAAGATATGTAATATGATGAAACCAGTCCGCGATGCGGACTTGCTCCTGCATACGTCATTTTCGCATGAAATTCAATTTTTTCCTGTTTTGATCTTGAGATGAGTTTAGGTCACTTTTGTACTAAAATGGACCATCTTCGTGAGAGGAGAGGTCGCGTACCCTTCTAGAAAGTGCAAAAATATGCAAAAAATTATTTTTTGACACAGTTGATTTAAAAGTCGAAGGAGATCATTTTCTCATATAATTTTACCTCTTGAACAAGAATATAGAGTCGAATTTTCCAAACAACGTACAAAAATATATTATGCAAGGAATCATTTACAAAAGCATTCTGAATCACTTTGGGAGGTGCTATAGGAGAGTTGGTGTCTGAAGTCAAATCTTGGATCAATGTCAAGTGTCGAGTGTCAAAGTCGAATGTTGGGGTCAAATTTTGAATCGGATCCAAGGTAGATTGTTAGAACTGAATCTTGGGTCAGAATTAAGATCTTAGGTAAAGTCTTGGGACGAGCGCTGGTTCAAGTCCTAGATGAGGAGTCAATATCGAGTCTTTGTTCAGAAGTTGAGTCCCCATTAAGGTGTTGGATATCAAGGTTGGATATCAGGGTCAAGTAACGAGACAGGTGTCGAGATGGGACTGCAGATTCATCATCAAAATTATTTTATACAATAATTGATAGGGACTAACATGCAAAGCACATTTATGGACGCTAGTAAAAAGATAAGTATGAACAACAATATAGACTCAATATCTAATATATGTTCAAGAAGTCTCTACTACATAGATTAATTATTATGACAAGCCCTAACTAACTCGAAGTTTGAACATGAAGCTGAAATCTAAAAGATAAGGCATGCAATATGTCCTCGAAACATGAGGACTCAACCATTCCAAGCTAATAACAATCCATAATTAACTGTGTGCGTGCAATGGAGCATCCACACCTATATTATGAAATAATATAGGCAAAAGTATATGATCAGTGCTATGAAATATTGAGTATATGCAATACACAATATGTGATGATATACAATTGATCAAGTTAGAAAACATTATAAGTATATTTCATTTAAAACATGATAATAAAATGTGGACATGGTCAACGCAATTTAAGAAACATAATAAAAACCTTAAAAAGCATGAATCATAAGAAAACATATTCATTTATGGGATATCAACCTTTACCGAAAATAGGATCATATAAGCTATAAATGAAAATTGGTGTTACTCTTACACCAAAAAAGGGGATGCTAATTGATAAGGTGGACTCTACTCTGTAAACATATTATATCATACACTATATGTGGATCCTATAGCTAAGTCAATTAAGAAAATCTACGACACAATGTAGTTATGGGACTAGAGATTGCTACTTGAGACTCCCTTATCAAGTATCCACCTCAACGTTCACTTGGTTCTAAGTCAATCCCACGTATAGATAAGGTAAATCATCAAAGTATTTCATGTAGAAAGATAACAAGTAATTACCAATTCATTTCATAAAGCTATAATCATAGAGTAACTCATTAAATTATGATTCAAGAAATATAAAAATTGTCCTTTCAACATTATGAATCCATAAGTCGAAAGGAAAATCTTTCACCATTATTCATGCATGAGAAATCTTGCACAATCATTCATACTTTCTCGAAAGACATCATTGAAAATATAATTCATCATTTTCATAAAACATGCATGAAATCTTTATTAAATCATGATTATAATTCATATTGAAATTATGGCATAATGCATGAGTTAATATAGAAAGCCTTGAAATCATGAAATTAATACCAATTCACACATAGTATCATCAAATAGGATGAATAATAAAAGCATAATTGACTAAACATCATGCATGATCATCAAAACCTATATTCCTACGTTGAAGATTCATATAAAAGTAGGAAGTCTTTAGGATTTCGTGGAGGAAGAGAATCCATGAATGAATACTCACATACCTGAGATAAACCCTAGCCTTGAAACTGGGAAGAAGCTTGGAACCTTGAAGAACCCAAATTCACTATGAGAGAATCCTTGGAGAAGTTGACTTGAGAGCTTTTGGGAATTTGAGTGAATGGATTAGTTTTAAGAGTATAAGATCAATTATATGACTTAGAAATAGACTAGAAACGATGTAACTTTAATATTAAAAGGATGAAAAATGTTCAAAATATCCCTAAAAAATAACAGAAGATAGTAACCACAAAACTCTTTTATGTTTCGTGGTTTGCTTTACAAGCTCAAAAGAATCTCATGAAAAGTAGGGAAAATCGCAACTTTCAAAAGTTTTTCCACAACAAAGGTCTATGGGTCATGAAAACTCTTTCCTGTGAAATTTCTGAAAAACTCAATTCTGAATCTCCATTATACGGAAGGGATACAACTCGTGGTTCCTTTTATGGATCGTAGATATTTCTTGTGAAATTTTTTTAGTGAAAATATTTTCAGTGTTAGTGGTGTTTCACGGACTCTTCTACGGTCCATAAAAATAATTACGGTCCATCCTGTTGGACCTGAAAATTTACATCTCTAATAATTTATTTCATGAATGCATCTATAATCTATGAAACTCTTTATAGGTTATATAATCATTCGTGGTCTAGACTTAGAATTTTTATTTAAAGGCAATCTTTTTACGGATGACTTCCATGAATCGTGGAACCTTATACTGTTCTCGTGAAACCTACACCAATAGTAGTTTGCAAATTTTCTTTTTTATTTCATCTTTCTAACTTTTGAGGTAGTTATAATTAGTAGTATCTCGTATATATAAGAAACTTAAGGTCTGTAATTTAAATATTTTTATTTAATATTAAAATATTTTTTCTCTCTTTCACGCTCTTGTTATTGTTTTAACTCCATTGGTATTTCCATTAGTAAGGACAAGGATAAAAAAGTATTGTCTTCTATCTCGATAAGTTTTTGGAAACATCAAAAATCTAGACCAGGTCGAATGCATTCCGCCAACAAAGAAGTCATCCTCGACAATTTTTATTCTTTTTTAATTTTGAGTCGCTTCTGTTTTTCATTTCATGCTTTTGTTTAGCTTTTTTATATGTCCTATATATGAAAAAAATTAATCAAAAGGGCAAAAAAGACAAAGGCCAAAACCTTGACTAAAGAGGACTTGACAACATGCTTGTATAATTCATGGTGGCGATGTCAACATTGTGCAATTCTTCAAAATCATCATTCTTACTTTTGGTTCTTATAATTTTCTTTGTTTTCTATTTGAGTTGTAATATCAATAAATGTATATACTAATATTTTTGTATATTTAACGTCCAAAATTTATTATACTTTAAGTGATTGTTATAATAAAATATATAAGATATGATATATCATATTATAAAAACTTTACGTAAATAAAAAGTTACATTTATTTGGAAGTTCTGTTATGAACTTACGTAAATATGGTAAAAGTTCTTTTTAGAACTTGTGTATTATATTAAAAATTTTTAAAAATATTCGACTATATGTTTAGTTTTTTTAATAAGACTCGCTTAGAGTTATTGTCCGAATTGTTAAAATTTAAACTGAACGGCCTTTAGTTCTATGAATTAACAAAAAGAGTGATGTTTTTGATTTCTTCAATCATTGTTTCTATCACTAAACTATTGAGGAATAATAGGAGATTTAATCTCATGGAGCTCAATTTATCTTTTTCAAATTTACCCAATGAGCATCACTCTTATTCTGATAGGTAGTTAATTTGATGACTCACTTCCACCATGCAGCAACCAACATCTAATCAACATCTCTGTTTTTCTGCTTTGATATAAGTCGAAATCTTCAAAATAGAGAGGAAAGTATAAGTAAACTGTCAGAAACGGCTTTCTCTTCTATGATCATTCTTTCCATTTATTCAATGTTTTGTAAGAAGAAAAATGCAATTACAACAATTGAAGTATTTTATATTATCTATTGATTGCATTTATTATTTGACAATTTGATATATTTATTCTTTTACTTTACACATCTAATCGTGAAAAGTAGGGAAAAATTGCAGCTTTTAAAAGTTTTTCCACAATCAAGGTCTATGAGTCATGTAAACTCTCTCTTGTTGAAATTTCTGAAAAACTCAATTATCTGAATCTCCATTCTACAGAAGGGATACAACTCGTGGTTCCTTTCATGGATCGTGAAAATTTTTTGGTAAAAATATTTTCAAGTGTTGATGGTGTATTACGGATCCTTCTACGGTCCATAGAATTGATCGCGGTCCATCCTGTTGGATCCCAAAATTTACATCCTTAATAGTTTATTCCACGAATGCATCTATGAGCTATGGAACTCTTTATAGATCATATAATCATTCGTGGTATAGGCTTAGAATTTTTCTTTAAAGGCAATTTTTTTACGGATGGCTTCCATGAATCGTGGAACCTTGTACTATTCTCATGAATCCTCTTCGTGAAATCTACACAAATAGTAGTTTGTAAATTTTCTTTTTCATTTCGTCTTTCTAACTTTCAAGATAGTTATGATTGGTAGTATCTCATATAAATAAGAAAGTTAAGGTGTGTAATTTAAATATTTTTATTTCATATTAAAATAGGAAGAACGAAAGTCGTATGGGTTCACAAAGACTCTCTGGCTAGAAAGTATTTTTTCTCTCTCATGCTCTTGTTATTGAGCAACTCCATTGGTATGTCCATTAGTAAGGACGAGGATAAAAAAAGTATTGTTATATATCTCGATAAGTTTTTGGAGACATTAGAAATCTAGATCAGGTCGAAAATCACTCATTGTTTAGTTTGATATTCCGCCAACAAAGAAGTTATCTTCGACGATTTTCATTCTTTCAATTTTGAGTCGCTTCTCTTTTTCATTTCATGCTTCTGTTTAGCTTTTTTATCTATCCTATACATGAAAAAAATTAATCAAAAGGGCAAAAGAGATAAACGCCAAAACCTTGACTAAAAAGGACTTGACAACATGCTTGTGTAATTCATGATGGTGATGTCAACATTGTGCAAATCTTTCAAAATCATCATTCTTACTTTTGGTTCTAATAATTTTCTTTGTTTTTTATTTGAGTTGTAATATCAATAAACGTATATACTAATATATATATATATATATATATATATATATATATATAATATGATCCAAGATGATTTGGAGGTTTTATCATGAACTTATGTAAATATGGTATAAGTTTTTCTTTTAGAACTTGTGTGTTATATTAAAAAACTTCAAAAATATTCAACTATAATTTCAGTTTTTTTTAATAAGACTTGCTTAAAGTTATTACTCGAATTTTTAAAATTTAAACTGAACAACCTTTAGTTCTACGAATTAACAAAGAAAGTGATATCTTTAGTTTCTTCAATCATTGTTTCTATCACTAAACTATTGAGGAATAATAGGAGATTCGATCTCATAGAGCTCAATTTATCTTTTTCAAATTTACCCAGTAAACATAACTCTTATTTTGATAGGTAGTCGATTTTTGATAACTCACTTTCACCATGCAATAACCATTGTCTAATCAACATCTCTATTTTTTCTGCTTTGATATAAGTCAAAATCTTCAAAATTGAGAGGAAAGTATAAGTAAACTGTCAGAAATTATCTTCTCTTCTATGATCATTCTCTTCATTTATTCAATGCTTTGTAAGAAGAGAAACACAATTACAATAATTTAAGTATCTATATTAACTATTGATTGCATCTATTATTGGACAATTTTGATATATTTATTCTTTTACTTTATAAATCTAAACTTATTATTATTCTTCTATTTGATTTTTTATTTTAGAGATATTATTATTTTTTATTATTATATACAGAGAAATATTAGTACTACAAAAATATGATGTTAATCTTTGATTTCATCAATGAAGACACAAGTAAATCAAGATAATAATGTGTCAGCAGTTGCTATACGAACTCCCCATTATACCCCTCTCGTCAACTATTATCCGTTCTCCCAGTCCCCTTTTATGATTGTGTTCGTATGTTTATTTATGGAATTGTTAAGTGAATTTGGCAACAAATATGAAGTTGACTACAATTTGAATATCCTTATCTAGAAAACCATATTCCATATACGTACAATACAAATATTACGGTCCTCTCTCTCTCTCTCTCTCCCTCCCTCCCTCCCTGATACCCCTCTCGTCAACTATTATCCGTTCTCCCAGTCCCCTTTTTTCCATATACGTACAATACAAATATTACGGTCCTCTCTCTCTCTCTCTCTCTCTCTCATCCACCGCCTCACACAAACCCACTTTTTCTCTCTAAAAATGCATATTCTAATGTAGAGAGCAGCAGCTCTGTGTGCAACTCCGTCGATTCCGATGTCCCGCTCTCCGTCGATAGCCCATTCGCCGCCGGCGAAGTCGACGTATCTTTCATCTGAGTTTTAGGGTTTTCATTCGGTTCACCAATTAGGAACGCTCTTTTCAATCGAATTCTGGAGACGAAGCAAGCATCCCCAAGTACAGATAAGGTTTTCTATTTCCGGCTTTGTTTGTGATCGGAGCTAAACATACGGAAAGGAGACCTTTGTGCGGGAGAGTAGTATATCTAGGGTTTTGATAGAATTAAGGCATGGCTCCAGGTCGTAAGCGTGGAGCTAAAGGAGTGAAGTCGATGAGCGAGTTGAGTCTGGGCGATCTTGTCCTTGCTAAGGTCAAAGGTTTCCCCGCTTGGCCTGCTAAGGTAAATGGAACTCCAATGCCGATTAATTTGTCGTCTCAACGTGCTTTCGTTTCGTTATTTGTGAACTTTTTTGCTGTAATCATAACAAAGTGTATGAACGACTGTTCAGTTAAATGTTGTGAAGGATGTTGCTTTAATTTGAGTGTCTTTAACCTGATACGCCCTTAATCTTTTTTCTGTCACTTGTTTTTTGTTTCTTGAGCTTGATGATAATCTCGTTAAATGGTTCTAGATCTGCGCGGAGTGAATCTAGTGGTGAAACAGTATCAACTTTCTTTGCGTTGATATGTCTAGAGGGCTGAATGATTGTTGCGATATATATGATTTAGTTTTTGAGATTTTATCACTACCTCTCTTGGAAATTAGGCCTGGTTGACTTATGAATGAGGTTTCATTATATCTTTGTTGTAAGAGAAGACGGTAAAACTGGATGAGTTTATATTATGGAGATTTCTTTGCATAATGGAACTTGTTGATTGTCTGGTATATTTCTGTGTATGAATTTTCAGATGAGATCTATTTGAAAGGATGAGGACAAACCAGTAATGTATGTCTATGTTAAATTTTGCTAGGCTTATTGACCTCTCGTTATGGGTATTAAATACCTGTGAATGTTTGTTGCTTTCCCCTTTTTTCATGTTGATGTCATTTCATATGTCTCTACAGCTTTTTATTTCTACTATGAATTCTGTTAGAAAAGCTCTTTTCATGAACTTGCATGTCTATCCCCCTTTTTTTGGGGTTTTCCAGGATATTTTGACTGTTAAGAGTTAGTGGTGTTTGTTCATTGGCTCGCAGCACTCCTAAATGCGGTGTTTGTTTGTTGTGCTCATCTTGATACTTTGTTTAACAATCTCGTGGATTTTTGTTCCTCAGTAAGATCCTGGGTTTGTCCTTTTTGGTAATACAGTATGTTCGGAGATTGTTTTGTCGGTTCTGGTGCTTTTGTCTCAGTGCTCGACGCTGTGTCGTCTTTGTGACTTTTTTGTTTTGTATTGTGGTTCTACTTATATAATCTTCAATTTTTCCAGATTAGCAAACCAGAGGATTGGGATCGAGCTCCTGATCCGAAAAAGTATTTTGTCCAATTTTTCGGTACGGAGGAAATGTAAGTCTTTCCTGCATCTGATTTCCCATGCTTGTTCTTGAGCTAAATAGTTTGCTGTAGGATTTTATTTTTTTAAACTCTGAAGAATCATTCCTTTTTCTCCATTAATTAAAACAAGAATAATGCTTTATAACTTGTGCAGTCTAATTCAAAATAAAAAAAACTGGGACATCTTTAATGCTACTGCACGTCCGCTACCATTCTTTTAAATTAACCTTCAAATATCGTGCTCATTGAGGTATGAAATATGGGAATGGTTGGATGCTTATTCAACATGCACATGCATTGTTATAGAGGTTTTGTGTTGGTGTTTTGAAATTGCCATAGCTTCATAACTCCTAGCAGAACTAGTAAAGGTTATTTTTTGGCTTAGGGTTGGTTAGTCATTACTTCTGGATTTGTTTTACGATACTTCATATCGTCTTTTAGGTGCTGACATGAGTATTGATGTGTTTCACCGAGACGTGCCATCGTGCTCTTTTGGTTCTTTTTTTCCTGTTTCAGTAATCTGATTACACATTTTTTTCCCCATATTTTGTAGCCGATCTGGCTGGTGCTGATTTAATTTTGATTATTCTGGGTGCTTTATGATCTTACCATTTATTGCATTTATTTTTAGTAATGTATTCAAGTAGCCTAGAGCAAAGTAAAATTGTGGTATTGCTGTAATATTTAAGCCTAGTTGTATCCTTTTCTGGACAGGAAGTGGGTTTGAATATGATGATTGTGTTCGTATGTTTATTTATGGAATTGTTAAGTGAATTTGGCAACAAATATGAAGTTGACTACAATTTGAATATCCTTATCTAGAAAACCATATTTTGCCCGGATCATTCCTTTTCTGAATTTCATTCATTATTGAAACATATCTTTTTCCCTTTCTTTTATCTGTCAACAGAGCATTTGTCGCCCCAGCAGATATAACGGCATTTACCATTGATGTTAAAAATAAAGTGTCAGCTCGATGTCAGGGTAAAACAGTAAAAGATTTTGCCAAAGCAGTGAAGCAAATCTGTGAAGAATTCGAAGAATTACAGCAGAAAGATTCCACTGTTTCGGGAGATGAGGCCTATAAAACAGCTCCAGGCTGTGGAATAGCTTCTGTTGAAAGGGTGGCTACTGCTACTGAATTGGACAAAATGGACGGGGATAAGAAGTCTAAGCAAGAAACAGATATCAAAAGCTTAGTAGAGGGATCTGGGTTAGAGCGCTGCTCAATGATAATAGATGATACAGCTAGTATCATTTCACATGATTCAGAGGGTAATTTTCCTCCATCAGGTTCATCTATAAAGAAGGTTTCAATTCCCAGTAGGATTTCTAATTCAGGAAAGGAGTTGGGTTCATCGCCTAATCCAGAAAGCACTCATGAGAGCTTAAGTGAGGACAAGACAGTTCCCGAGGAGCGTGATAAGCAATTGATCCACAAGGAGAGCTTGAGAACTGGCGAGAGGAGTCATTTTCCTGATGCAGATTTACCTCCTCCTACATCATCTGATGATGTGAAGCAGCTTGTTGGTGGTCAGAAGCGACTGACAAATGGACACAAAGCAAAGCTGGTGAAGAGGAAAGCTGGGGGTGGACATGAAGTGCAAAGAATTGGTGATACTACCAGTGATCTGACTGTTAAAAAAGCAAGTGCAAAAAAATTAGTGCCAGAGGTTAAGACAGGTACCGATGGTAGGAAAAAGGTAAGAAGACAGAATGATAGAAAGCCTGAGATGGTGGATGCTACTCTCGGCCCAATTGAGGAGAAAAAATTTCAGTTGTCTAGCAAGAAATTGAAAGTTGAACCTGGACAGATGTTGCGACGCAATGAAATAGCAGATCCTTCTAAGAAGATCAAATGTGCTGATGGGGCAATTGATGCCGTTATGGTGAGCAAAATTTATGATGAGGCTAAAGTGGTGAAATCAGAGGCTAAAAAATCGATACCACTGGGAAAAGCCGAGGATCACACTCCGCTGAAATTGCATGAAGGTGCTATTGGCTCAAATAATTGTGGTGAAGAAGATATTCTCCCACCCTCAAAGCGCCACCGACGGGCAATGGAGGCTATGACTAGCTCCTCTCCTGTTCCTCAACTTCCTACTAAGCGAAGAGCTGTCCGTCTGTGTTTGGATAATGAAAATGAAGAGCCCAAAACTCCAATTCATGGTGGGTCTCTTAAGAGGGATGCTATTTCTCGCGTCCCCAGTTCGATGAAGAAGCCTGATCTATCTATAGGAACAGCTAGTAATGACCAACCGAGTGTGAAAGACTCAGGTATGCTTGAGGATAGCTCCATCAAGGAGCATGCACCATCTGTCAGACTACACAAAGAACTTTCTGGACGTATTTCTCAGAAAAATGCAGAGAAAAAGCATATACCTACTGATACAAGTGTTTCATGTAGTCCCAGGAAATTTGGAATTCCAAAAACAACTTCTAGGGATGGTAATACTGATATGGTATCGCCCAAAAAGTCCCCTGGGTTTACTAGCAAGCCTGTCTCAGAGCGGCAAAAAGATGCTAAACTACCTGATAAACAACAGGGTGATCACAGAAAATTGTTGGCTGAATCTAATATCGGCAATATTATTGGTACAGATAACTTAAATCCTTTTCGTGATCTACCTAGTAATGAAAGAAGTAAGATGGTTTCTACCAGTGAAAAGAAAAAAACAACCCCATGGTCTAGTTCCTTGATGACTGAACCTGCTCTTGTGCCGGGTAATCCTGTTGAAAGCATGTCTGGAAGGTTAGAAATGTACATTTTGTATTTGCTTTTTATTTGATTTCTCTTATTGACAGTTCCTTCTGATGTGATGTTCCACTTTGTTCGCAAAAGCAGGCGGGAAGCTGCAAGAGATGAGAAGCTTAATTCTTTGATAGATTCCAAAGTTCTAGACCAGGATATGTCAATGAAAAATCTCATCGCAGCTGCCCAGGCTAAAAGGCGGCAAGCTCACTTGCAGAGTATTCATGGTAATACCCTTGCTGCTGTGGCTCCCTATACTGAACCACAGGGAGGGAGCCCCCATGCAACTCTTGGTTCTCAACCATTAAGCTCTGGGATGCTGCATCCTGAAATACAAGTTATATTTTCTCGCTCATCTCCTTCATCTGAGATTCGGCAGTTTTCATTGATAAATCCACCTGAGCCTGAAGAAAATGAGGAGAAGAGAGTAATTTCAGGCCTGGGGGCCTCTGGGGGCTCACTCAGCGGTGGCACCGAGGCAGCTGTAGCTCGTGATGCTTTTGAAGGAATGATAGAAACATTATCACGGACCAAAGAGAGTATCGGACGTGCAACCCGTCTAGCAATTGATTGTGCAAAGTATGGCATCGGTAATGAGGTAAGCATCATTTTTCTTCCTTCTGCAACTGATATAATAACACGTGCTTCTACAGTTTTTAAGGTTTTCGTGTTTATTTGTTTTCGGCATTGATATCCACTCTGAAAATATCAACTCAGTTGGTTCTTGGTATGATTAAAAATTGGATGACAAACTTGTTGAAATAATAGTATTTCATTTTAAAAAGCATCAAGAAGATGCGTAATTACAAGGCAGAAGAACAAAAGTATTTGATAGTCCGCTTGGAATTGGTTAATCTATCACTAGGGAGCTGACAACTTCCAAAAGTTGGTCAATACTAATTGCAGGAGTTAACTTAATCCAGCAGAACAGGCAGTTAGGTGCGTGGGCTGGATTGATATTCCATCGAACATTGTCGGTTCCTTTCATTCCATAAACACCGAAAAAGCAACTGCAGGGATCATCAACCACATATTCTTGAGGACCTTATCAACTTTCCAAAGGCTCTAGCTTGTGTATGCCTCTCTCATGTGCTGTGGCATGACACAGTTAAAACCAAAAAAGACTGTAGAACTTTTTTTAGATAGACTAACTCCAACCTTGCCAACGTTTAATGGAAGAGTGAAATCACCAATACCTATTAGGGGTAAAAGGATGGAGATTGAAAGAAATAACATTCACGGCAAAAAAATATTCCAGGTAATGCTCCAATTGTTTTTTCCCGATTTTGGAGAGCTATTTCCTTCGTTGTCCATCTTTTACCCGTGACAGATATTGGTATACATCCGGATTTTGTTCTTTCATTACCAGTTAACTTGTAGATGCCTAAATTTTGCTGCAGCTTTTATCATGACAAAAAATTTCATACAAGTAATTTTAAATGTCATTATGGACTAGTCATAAAAAGGTCTGTGATATTACCTTATGGGCTTATTAAAATTCTCTTTGCATGAGAAAGTATAGACCTGGTCCATCCATAATTCCTTATGCAAACTTTTATCTGTCCGTTGTGCTGATAAAAGAATCGGGAGTGCTTATGGGGTCACGATATAATATGTAAGTTTATTGATGATATGTTCGTGTTGAACTTTTTCCATCTGCTTGCCTTTTGTTCCCCTTTTTGATTCTTTTTAGTTGGGGTTAATGGGTGCACAGGTGGTGTGTCAAGAGTCAAGACATGGTCGGTGTCATTGATTGAGCATATGCTTCTGCATGATTGTTCAGAAGTTATGTTTTGACATTTATAGGCGTGTCTGCTAAGACCAGACAATGTGTATAGTATTGACGAAAAACATGATAGTCTCTTTGTGTGCATCTATGCATGATAAAATTCTGTTTCCTGGCCTTCCTACTCTTGAATTGATGCAACACCAAGAAGGGCACGAGGGAGTAAATGCAGGGAAAGAGTGAAGGGAGAGGAGAGATGAGCGTGTGTACACACACACACACTCACACATATATATATATATAGAGAGAGAGAGTGCGTGCCAGAAGTGGAGGAAAAAAGGGCAGTCCGGTGCACTAAGCCCCCTCTATGGGGGGGGGGGGGGGTGTATGGAGAAGGGTTGGACCACAAGGGTCTATTGTGTCAAGAGAGGGAAAGAGAAAGAGGGGGAAGAAGGAGAAGGTGACTTTTTAAAAGGAGGGGGGAGGTGAACAATGAATTGTATTTTAAATTTTAGTGTCTGGTGTAAAGGGAGTTGTATAGATGATGCAGAATCTATTGTACAAAATAGAGAGAGAGAAGGGAGATGAATAGAGGGAGAGAGAGAAGAGGAAAAAATGACAGTCTGGTGCACTAAGCTCCCTCTATGTGAGGGGTACGGAGGAGAGCCAGACCACAAGGGTCTATTGTGTAAAGAGGGAGGGAAAGAGTTTTGGTTTTTTTTTTGAGGGGGGGGGAGGTGATTCCTTAAAAGAAGAATAAGAAGGGAGGTGAACAACTAATTGTATCTTAAATTTTAATTTCTGGTGTAAAGAGGGTTATATAGATGATGCAGGATGTATTCTACAATTTTTGGAAGCCTTGTAAATTTTCAATGACTTTAGCTTGTAAAAACTGCAGCCAGGACAAGCTTTTTACTGAGTATACTGTTAACGTTATCAAAAAAGGAAAAATTAATTGTAGCAGTAGATCAATTTATCAAAGAAAGAGACAGAATTAGATACAGAAGAGAGAGAGTGAGAGAGAGAGAGAGAGAAGAATAATCTCATTGCATTAGAGTTGGTGAGTGTGTGTGGCATTTAAATGGAAGTTTTGGGAGTAATATGCTGAAATTCCCTGGCAATTCATCTAGTGAAATGAGGTGTCAGCTTGTAATTGAGGTAAAAGTGTTGCTGTGGGGGTGAAGTGACCAAAATACCTGAGGTTCTTAGTGGTGAGTTTGATGACCTTATGAAGGTTTAGGAGCTTATGGTCATTTTCTTATTGTTGTTGATTCATGTGGGATGCATGTCTTTTGTTAATTATTCCCCTAAACATTTGGGCCGAGTTTTTGTTATATGAGTTCATCATTCTTGTAAAACTGGGAATACACTACTTCTAGAGAATCCGACACACACCCATCAACAATTTGGAAGAGTCCGAGCAACATAGAAAATAATTTACTAGTTAAAGGACTTCTCTGCATTGGACAAAATGGTTAAATATTGTGGTGGTATCTTGTACCTGGTATTTGTCGAAGCTGAAAGAGAAAGGAAGGGTAGGGGTGAGGAGCAAGAAAACGACAAGTGAAACTGCTTTTGACTTGTCTGCTCAGAGACTTTTCTAGAATCTAACTCGCTATACTTATCATATTTTAGGCCTTCTTGGAAAGCTAACAGATTTAGTCAGCGTAGCCACGCGTTTCTTCTCTATATTCAAGTCAATTTAGTCTAGACAAATGTTTTATTCGAAGTTCTTTCATAAATAGGTTAAGCCACTTATCTGAGTTTTGAATCTTGCATATTAAGTTAAATGTTGGTGCGGAAATGTGGTGGCTGTTGAATAAGTAGGTAGGACTTGAGATTTTAAGTTGTCTAACTTATAATCATCACGGGTATCTCTCTGCATACAGCAACTTTTGTGATGGGTGCATTTATTGTCACCCCTGTAGTCTCTTCTTGAGTATTCAACCCTCTTTTATGCAGGTCGTGGAACTTCTAACCCGGAAGTTGGAAAATGAACCTAGCTTTCATCGCAGGGTGGATCTGTTCTTTTTGGTGGATTCCATAACTCAGTGCTCGCACAGTCACAAAGGTAAAGATTCTTTTGAAAGCACACCTCCTCTTACTTTCTTGCTGATTTTTTCTCGGCCTACCTTCCTTCTCTATGTGATATGTCTGAGTCCATTTCTACGTATAGTTTTAGTGGGAGTGCACAGGTTGACAAGATCTTCGCTGATTTCTCTTCAAATCTTTTTCTTGTTTTTTGGGTATTTGCTAGAGTATGAGGTATGGATATTTTACAATTGTCTTCTCCATTCAGTTTGTGTTGGGCAGGATGAATTTTGGTCAATTTTGTTGGTACATTACATTTTGCGATTGCACATTGCTGTCAATATCACTCCTGCACTGGTAGCCCTTCTCCCACCTTTTGTTTCTATCACTAGAAGTAGGGTAATGGTGTACCTCACTGAGCTATCTGCGAAGCTATTACCAATTGAACCAACACATCATTCCTCTGTTAACAAAGTGTACACTTATATACACTGACAGACACTATCAGGTTATCAAAAAATGTCTACAGGTTACATTCCATAAATATGAGTTTTGTTATCATGTATATAAGGTGGATTGCCTGCTAGAATTGAAGCCCTATGTTATTCGCAGTTCGGTTTGCAATTGTTTCTGAAGCAAGAAGATATAAAACAAGGATCCAAGCCATCTGTTCAAGTATGGAGGGGTTGGGAGTCCGGTTTGTATGTAGAAGTTTATTAATAATGTATGGTTGATTGACGAAATGGATCCAAGTTATAGCATGAAGAGATTTACAGATCCTATGTTCATGACTAAATTATTTCACACTTTGCTCTGAGAACAAGGGACTGATTCCATACCGTGCTACTGCCTTAGTTTCTCCTTGTGTTCATGTGGAACTCTTGTTCAGTGAATGCTCTCTGTGTTCAAATTAAATTAACTAACTGCTAGGGGATAATTACAGATTTCCTATCAAATCTATAATCTGATCTCTATCATATATACAAAGTTCACACCAAAAAAGTAACTTTGTGGATGGAATTGGCTCTATCTTCGAAACATCTTCCATTTCTTTCCTTCCAGACTGACCACTATACACATGATGGTATTAGCTTCCACCATCTCTTTTTGACTCTTACGGCCTCCACCCTAATCCAACAGCTCAAGAGATCTGATGTATGTGCTGGTATTGTCCAGTTCATGCTTGTGATGTTGTGAAACAGGTTCCAAATTTTTTGAGCGGGTATACTTACAGTGCAGGAAGAGATGTTTATTTGTTTCCCCTGTGAAGTTGCACAAAAAACATCAGAGATTAAAAGTGTCATTTTTGTATTTCCTCAATCCTTGTACTTGCTAAAATCTGGTAAAATTGTGTCATATTGTAATTTTATTAGATTTGATTCACTTTGCCTTGCTACATGTATTTTTGTTCAGGCATAGCAGGAGCATCATATATTCCTGCTGTTCAAGCAGCATTGCCTCGCCTTTTAGGAGCTGCTGCTCCACCAGGAGTGGGTGCCCGGGAAAACCGTCGTCAATGTCTTAAGGTGATTGTGCGAACACTAGAACCAGTTGGTCTTTTAAAGGAAGTCCGGCATGATGTTGATTGTATCTCCTTTATAGGTTTTGCGATTATGGCTTGAGAGGAAAATATATCCTGATTCTCTTCTTCGTCGTCATATGGATGATATTGGTACGACGAATGATGATTCGTCTGGTGGTTTGTCCTTTAGACGGCCATCTCGAGCTGAGCGTGCTATTGATGATCCTATTAGAGAGATGGAAGGCATGCTTGTTGATGAGTATGGCAGGTTGGCGACTTACTTCCATCCTTGTACTTGTGAAATTCTTTTGGCTACGAATCTTATTAATAAGCTGCTATGAACTATCATTTGGTTATCTTGGCCGTCTGGGTAATAGTGCCCCTTTGTTTTATTGGTGGTTTGAAAAAAATATGAAGCACTGTAACTTCCTATACTGTTATGGGCAGCACTGTGATTTATGATCTGAATTCGGTATAATCCTTTGTGTTGATGCTGTTGTGGACTTTAATGTTGGTATTGGATGTGAATTTACAAATCACATATGAATTTCAGATAGGGGATGAATATGATTTTCTGA
>DF360766.1:3203-17784 GCA_000787875.1 Solanum virginianum | reverse complement strand
GATAGGGGATGAATATGATTTTCTGAGCTCTTTGAAGTGGTCTGTGTCATGTGTAAGACTGTATAATTGTAATTCTCTTCTCCTTGGAATGGTTAGGAACTGGCTCTAAAGTTGAAAAGGCGTCATACTAAATGTCAAGTCACAAAGAGATGGGGTCAGTATTTTTCAGGATTATAGATGCAACTTTGAAGAAGCATGTACTTTGGGAGTGAGGCGCAAAGTGCTGCATGCTAAGACTTGCTTTTCATTTCTTGCTCTAATGCTCAGGAACTTTATTCGCCTTTTGCATTTTCACTTGTAGAGGAATTGTCAAAAAGTTGTGACCCACCGTTTTTCCTTGTTTTTCCCATTTTTGAATTATGTGATCCTCCGACCAACTCATGTATATCCTATTCTTCAAACCTTTTCCGAATGGGGCTTATTCGAGTGCCATCCCAGAGAGTACATTTGCAGCAAATATTTGAATATGTTAGAATAGCACCGAACATATGTTGGTAGTTGATAACATAATTTTACTATTTGCTCCATGACACTTCTTTAATTTGGGAGCCTTTAAATTAATTTTTGATTCATGAAATAGGTATATGATTCTTTTTTTTTGGATAAAAAAGGTGTCCAAGTCTTGTTTCAGATCCCACACTAGGAAAATGTTTTGAGACAGGGATCAGTGTGAGAAGGAATCAGCGTGCATATATTGTCCTCTGTTTTTGGAACTGTTGAGGGCTCTTCCGAAATCTGAATCCCTGTTTTCCACTGGGCTACAAACCTCAGAGATGAATCTTATGAAGCTTCTCCTTTTTCAAGTGTTCTTGTATGGATCTGTGCACATCACATGATAATTATGCTGTGTCTCCTGTTGGTGCAAATGGTTCTCTCAGTGAGTGGCTCATATTGTGAAATCTTATTGACTAGTTGCAGGAGTAAGACCTTATTGTTGGGTCATAAACCAATTAAGAACAGTGTTCAAGATTGTAACTAACTGCAGTTGACGTAGTTTCTTTTGTTTGCTTAGAATTTGTTACTGATATAAAAAATGTCTCCGCGGATCATTCTACATCAACTCTGCCTACCATCCCATCAAAATTTCTGCTATCCACATTTATAATTATCTTATAATCTCTGGCATTTTGTTTGTGTAGCATTGGTAGCAATGGTTTGCCTTTTTTGCTGTCATCAAAGTCATAATATTGTTATAGCTGCTGTGTTTTACTTCAATCTCTGACATTTTTTTTCCTATTTGCTTTTTCAGCAATGCTACATTTCAGTTGCCTGGATTTTTAACTTCTCATGTTTTTGATGAGGAGGAGGAAGAAGAAGATGCTCTTCGTAATTTGCAAAACGAACCTCCTGAGGTTTTAGCAGTAGAGCATACACCTGCAGCAGGTGATGCTCCTGAAAGATATATGGTCACTCCTAGTGACAGGCGTCATTGTATCTTGGAGGATGTTGACGGTGAGCTTGAAATGGAAGATGTGTCTGGTCACCCAAAAGATGAAAGACCTTTGCTTACAGATGATGTGAACCAGTCTGGCTCAGATCATACCTTGGAATCTGCTTTAGATAGTACATCTGATTTGCCGCCTCTACCTATGGGATCCCCACCGTTACCTCCTTATTCTCCTCCACCCACCCCACCTTTGCCTTCCTCTCCTCCTCCATCACCAGCTCCACCTCCCCCTCCACCTCCACCTCCACCTCCACCTCCATTATCTCCATTGCCACCTCCACCACCTCCACCACCACCAGATGTAACTGTCCTCAATTGGAGGCCAACCACCACCACCTCCACCTCCACCACCACCACCACCACCACCACCACTTCCTCCATCACAGCCCCCACTACCTCCATCTCAGCCACATCCTTTCCCTCCACTGCCCGCTGGACCACCTCCGCTAATGTTCCCTCAACCTTCTTTTTCTCTCCAACATGAAGTAGGGCCACACCACTTACCGTCTCTCACTCCATCAGTACCATCACCACCATCTGTAGTGGCATATACACAACCTCCTCCGCCAAATGAAGTTGGTAGCATACCTAATGTAAGGCTTCTTGCGCTGTGTTGTTTATGCTCTCTCATTATATGACACTAAGACTAATATTCTTTTACAGGGTCATCGGCTACCACAGGTAGCTGGAAACATCCCTCATGGTCCTCGTATCAATGCTTCTATTAGGAGTGAGGTATTCCCACTGCAACCACCTTCTTTTGCACCAACAGGAGTTAGTAATTCGCGGGAATCTTCTGGATATAGCTCACGGCCTTTGGAATATGGTTACAGCGATGCATATATAAACCCACAAGTTTCTCAGTCCCTGCAGAAATTTCAACCTAATAATGCACCTTTTGCCCCAAGGCCCATGCATCTTAATCCTCCTTTGGAATATGGTTACAGAGATGCATATATAAACCCACAAGTTTCTCAGTCCCTGCAGAAATTTCAACCTAATAATGCACCTTTTGCCCCAAGGCCCATGCATCTTAATCCTCCACATCAAATCCTCTCCAATAGTTTTTCATATCCAAGGGCCCCGGTGCAGCAACATCCACAGCAAGCATATTCTGCACCATGCTCATTACCAGAGCGCCCTGATGGATCGAGGCGTTATATTGGTGATGAACAGTGGAGGGTTCAACCGAATGAGTTCAATGGAGACCATCAGCGCGGTATGTGGATTGGTGCAGGAAGATCATTCCCTGGTCCAACTATTGCTCAAGAAGGTTTGACTCTTTCGTTGTGCTTTTGTTGATTTACATGAGAAGCAAAGTGGTAGGAGTTTGGATATAATCTGTTAGCTCTTAGTAAATCTCCAATAACTTGTGAACTTTGATACGCCATATTATTCAAATTTTCAAGCCTGCATATGATGCTTATACTGGCCTTCTTTTATCTGCATTGTCAAGTGATAATGTGCATGAAACTGGCACAAGCTATATATATCAGCTGTTGAGTTTGATCCGTGGAAACAAAAATCACTTACTTGGCTTATCAAATTCCTGCTGTTGCTTGTCACTGGTCAGGACAGAGGTTCTGTCTAGATTTGTTTGTCATTGTCAGTGGGACATGTAATTGAATAAATTGTTGCTGCTTGCTTATTATTGAAGAATTATACTATGCACCTGTGGCATTTGATTGTGTGCTCGTTTTAGATAGTCATGTTTTTGTACGGCACATATTTAGTTTTGTATACAACTTGTTTGCTGGAATTCTCCTATTCATTCAGTAAAAATTAGTTTTAATCAGAAAAAAAGCAATAGTGTATATGGCATTTCACCGCTACTAAGGTTGGTGATGCAGCTCTTCCATACACTTGTTGTGATCAGCAACAACCATCAAATGTATTTGGAGAAATATCACATTGCAAAAATTTAACCTTTGATATTTATAGCAGAGGTTCTTCTCAATCCCTTTTCTGGCATGGCACTTGAGGGAATCTGTTTAAATGGTTCATATGAAGGCGTGGCACTCACTTATAGTTTAGTAGGCACTCTTTCCTTCTTTCCTAGTTCCAATTCCTCTTCATCTCTTATGATCGGTTATAACGTGGTGGCTGGAAAACATTTTTTCTTTTTTCACATATGTGGGCCTACAATACATACCTAAGTTCTTTACTAGATAATATGTTGAAGTTGTGACGTCTGTTAACAAAAAAGATAACATGGAGCAATCGTGGATTTTGAATCATCGATCATGGTATAGCCATTCTTCAATAGGCCACTTTGACGAGTGACTTCCATGGCAGGTTATTTCAGACCACCTGATAGGCCACCTGTGAGTAATGTTGGATTCCAGCCTTCTGGATCAAATGCTTTCCCTACTGGTCCTCCAATTTCAGGTGATATATTGATGAAGAATTTATTTCTGTTATAGTTGAATTTTCTTCTTGATTCTTAAGTCTCAGCTTTGTGGGAGAAAGAACTGACTTACTAGTGTGGTAGGTCATGCAATGCCTTGCCGACCAGATGTAACTGTCCTCAATTGGAGGCCAGCATGAGTGTCATTGGCCGATGGTTTTGATCTCCGGTGAGATGTTGGTTTATCAGGATTTTTAATCTGGAACAGGACTTAGTTGACATATCTACAAATCTGAGCTTTGTGCTTGTAGAGTGTTTGGACTTTTAAGAAGGGTGTCTGCACTTCTGTCTTAAAATTCTTCTTTCATGGTGAAGTATGACTTATTTTTGTTCTTTTCAGTATCTAATGGTGGCTCAAGTAGGATACAAGATTGGCATCTGGAAAAAAGACAGTCATTAGAGCAATTGCTGTAAAGTTGGTGACCCTTGGCAGGATTTTGTACTATTGTAATTTTCCTGACAAATGCATTTCACAGACACATACTTAGAAAAGTGTAAGCCCTGTTGACCCTTGTAATTACTGTGACTATACTGAGTTATAGAGTTTGGTGCAGATGAGAAGTACTTGTATTAGCTGGTCATCTTCCTTTTATCTTATTAAGAAGTCTTCTACCCCTCTATTTTGAACTGGTTATTCTTCTTGGATTTGGTGATGTCTTTTAGTCTTGAAGTAATGCACAGTAAAATCCTTTGGGATGACCCAATGGTTTGGGCTTGACACTTCCATCTTGGAGGTCTTAAGTTTGAAACCGCTTGCCAGTGAAAGGAAGGGGTTTGCCCTCTAGGTTGAGCTCGTCGCACCGGGCTTGCCTTGTGCAGGTTACCTCTCCTGTGCGATTTGCGAGCTATTGCATAGGATCGGGGGTTTTACCTTGTGCGCATCCAAAGGGTAGCAGCTGTGGGTTCCCCTCGTTATTAAAAAAAATGAAGATTCAGATTAAAATCCTGTCATATATTAGCAATGAGTTACTGACTCTATCCGTATACAATGAAGATCCTCCATAACTCAAAGAATATGTTATACCACTGAGTATTGATATGATATTTTGCTGCCATACTTAGTATATCACTGGAGATATTGGAGGATGCATAAATGACCTACGCTAACAGATTTTTCCTGTTTCAGATTCTCAATTTTGAGCATTTCCATGTTGGCATTCTCAACCCTTACTCATATTTTTATTGAATCATTGTTATAAAGGGTGACAAGTTAATCAGAGTCTTTTGTTTTACGTCGAAGGCGAATGATGGCTATCAACTGAAAATTTCTAATTGGGCATTCATGTGAACATTAGGGTCAGGGATCCTGTGGTACCATAGGGCCAGCCCTTTGGATGTCTCTTGATTCAAACAAAGAGAAGTCAACGTTCTTCAACCATCCTTTAAAGAACCCCCTCATCGCTTGGGTAGGAACATCTATGTTGATAGGATTGGATACATAGTGCAAATTAGGAAGCAAGTATAGATTGTCATTCATCTTCTTTGGTCCTCCTTGGAATATCCATCCTCTTGGTGTTGATGTGGAGAAATGTTTTGATACTGCCCTGCCTCATGTTATTTCTTACATGTAGATAAACATTATTGTTAATCATATCAGTTTTAGGGGTAAAAAGTGAGTGACCTCTCTTTTTAGTTCTGAAGTGTGTTTTATGGTGATCTATATTAAGGGCTATTTTATGCCTACAAAATAATCACAACACACACCACAAAAAAAGAAGCAACTATACCTCAATCCCAAACAAGTTGGGTTCAACTATATGAATCCTCATTTTTCTTCCATTTGAGCTCAACTCATGCCCATCATCATATCAAATGAAACTGAACAATAAGTTAAAATCTAAATACATAACAGTACTTATTTATAGTAGAAGTTCTCTATATTTTAATTGGCATATAAGGAAAAAAAGGCAGCTAAAAGAAACAGCTGAGCTGAAATCTAACAGGCACTGTTATTGAAGTGCTGTTATGCTAATGCATTTCTTACCCCTCAATCCCATCCTAGGCTGCCTACTACTAAGCTTAGTCTTAACCCTAACAGTTGTTCCAATTGCATAAATAGCACTTCTTTTAGCTTGAAGTGAGTGCAAGTTAAAACTATCTATTAGTTTGACTTCAATGTGAGATCTCTTGACCAACATCCCAAATTCAACCAACTGTATTAATCATGTGGTGGCTTCAAAAAATAAAATAAAATAAAACATGTATCTACAAGACTGGGTATGGTAATTCACTTGAACATAAGGATAACCAATGAACGCTTTTTCCCCTTCTTTATAGAGTTAATGTTTTACCCCCTTAATTTGCATTGATTATTGATTCCTTGGATAAATTAATATTGTAGGGAATCCTTAGAGCTAAAAGATTTGATTGGACTGGAATCTGTTGAAGAAAACTATCATTTGTTCTGCAGACGACATTATTTTTGCAACCGAGCTGTAAGACAATAAAAATGGCATATTTTGATATAGTCAATGAGTAAAGTCTCTCTCTTCACATGATGTTCTTTCCTTGGGCACAAGTTGCGGTACAACATCTGTGAGGCCTTTAATTTCATCCTAGCCAACACAACTGATATAAGACTGCTTTTCTATTTGTTTGGCAATGCAATTTTATAATTTGGAATCTCGTCTGAAGTTGATTTAGAAAATATAGCCTAATAAATAACGTACCAAATTTATGGGACAAAAAGTGGAACGTGTGTAATTAGTTTTTGTAGCATATCAGATTACAGTGGTGATAAGTCTTAATCTGGTTCTTACGATCACCATAATCTGATTTTCAGAAACTGCTGCTACCATCTTACTGAGTATTGAAATTGATTTAGAAAATATAGCCTAATAAATAACATACCAAAGTCACTGTAATCTGATTCTTACCATCACCATAATCTGATTCTCAGAAGCTGCTGCTACCACCGTACTTAGAATAAAAATTGAACCTTCTGAATGGTTAGTGTATTATCTGATAAGTCACTGTAATCTGATTCTCAGAAGCTGCTGTTACCGCCATTGCAAGTATTATAACATGTTGAAAGGTTTAGTTCTTACGAACATAATCTTTGAAGAATCTTAACATATCTGTCTGTCAGTGCCTCAACATTTTATTTTTTACATCTATTGAGAATGCTCCTCCTTTGGCACACTCTTGAGCATGGTTTTCTTTGATATTCAAATTATTCATATTATTGTTTGCACTTGTTCTTAAACCTGCTGGATGCAACACAAATTGTGAAGTGCCTAATTGTTCTTAATTTTAATGTATAGTTGGTGGACTGCCAAGAATGAAAGGCTCCACTTCTACTTATTGTAAAATACGAATCTGGTACCACTGGTAACATTTAGAGTTCTGGGTGAATCAATGGGAATACATCATGTAGTATTGTGAACCTCGAAACAAAGAGAATCATTTCAAGTCTAATTAAGTTACTGTTATTCACATAGATAATGATGTACAAAATTGTTCTTATCAAAAAGCTTTACCTACTTCAATAGATTCATGCACAAGTAGATAACAGATTTTGATTTGGTTTAGCATTTGCTTTGTTGGTGTAGTGCTCACCTAAGCTGACAATTGCATAATCCATTTATGAGAAGCATTTTCTGTATTTGGTAATCCTGCAAATTTGGATGGTTAACAGATGGTATATGCTTTCATGTTGCTCATAGTTGGTTACCTAGGAGATTTCTTCAATCACATTTTGTGAGAAGCACAGAAGCAAGGAAGGTTTACTAGAACATTGTAAAATCTGGCACCCTAGATTATTGTAGCTTGATATCTCGTGGTTAGTATGGAAAACTAGAAAATATGATTAGGAGTATTTGTTAGCGGTTTACAACAGTGTCTTGATTGTTTGCCAAATTATGCACAACATGAAACCTCTGTAATAACCCACCCCCCAATTCAACACACATACACAGGAAAAAAGAAGATTAATATGAACTCTCTGACAGGTGACTTTGATTATGCAATTATCCTTCGTAGCGCTAGAATTTGTTTTGTTAACTTCTCAAAAAGAAACTCTCAAGTCTATGAATAAACTTACCGAAGAGAGAAGTCCAGAAAGAAAGGCCTGAGTAAGAACAGAAAGAAGATTTAGGACAATAAGGGGTAATAGTAATGTGAAACTATGTACGTGGTCTTTATCAGGAAAAAAATATACTCGACTGATATTTGCAGATCTCACTTCGATGTCACAAACTTTCTTTTATAAGAATAATTGTTATCATATCAACTGCACCTTAAACCCAAACTCTAGGGACTCCCCATGGAATAATATTTGGATTCCCAAATAACTTGAATGTGGGTATTGTGTATTACCACCATCCAAATGTTGCATTAGGTGTGCAGGGATATTTCTTATATGCCAACCAAATTTTACATTAGAGAGATGATTCTTCGTAATCCATCCAACAGAATATTTTCTGAGTTTCTGCCGAGATTAATTTCCCTGAGGCCTGGTCTTTTCAACCAAATGACCTCCAAGTAAATTAAGAATTTGGGGATTCTGAAAGAGATTGTGCTTTATGACATTTTTATATTAAATGTGTATATGAAGATGTGCAAGAAGGTAGATGAAAATTTACCATTTAATATTTAGTTGGAGAAAGAGCTTGTAAGCTGTTCCTCTAATATCTGAATGTGCCGTGAGGAAAAGTTAAATTAGTGCTACTAAGGAAGCATGCCAGCTATGCCCTTGTGTGGGCAGATGCAGCACAACTATTGGAAGCAGATCAAAATTCTAACATTTTGCTTCAGCGTGCATATTTTGTAGTGTGTGTTTATTTTAATGGGTATGATTTGGTATCAAAGTATATAACATTGTTTGTGGAGCAGTACAGTGCATGAACCGATTATTGCTTAAGCAAAAAGCTGCAGGATCTTGGCTATTAAAAATCTAATTGGGTGTTTTAGTAGGCACCATAATCTGTGTTTTGTATCTGATAGGTGCCTTAAGCTTTTGTGCCACTCTCACCTAGAAGTTGTGTGCATGGGATTATTAGGGCATGAGACACAGTTTACCTTACTAGGTAATGATAAACTTCTTGGCTTGTTGCAGAAGAAAATCAGGTGCAGAGATGATATGGTTGCATAATATCAACTTAAAAAATAATCCGTCTTAGAATGTATGGCATAATGGTTTGTCTAGTCATCACATATGAGTTTTGTTTGTTAGAAACTGTCCTTGCTGTTTTCTTTTTTCAGCATCCGAATACTTGCTGTAGTGAAGATTCTTGAAATATTTTTCATGCGGAGCTATTGGCTATGCTCTAATATGAACTTCACCTTGTATGATTCGTTATGTTGAGATAGGCCCAATCATCCACCTAATTTTATTATTGTGCAGTGGAAATTCGTTATTATTGCATGGTAAAGGATATATATTAGAACTATTATCATGGTTTTGGTGTTTCAAATTATTTCCGTGAGATTTTGGCTTGTGATTTGTAACATGAAAAAGGCCATCTCAGTATGTGTGTGTCCATGTCATGTTGTATACTGGATAGTGTCTGATGTATTACAAAATTATTATTACGACGTTTATAGGGTCTTCATGCTTTCAGCTTGAGAAGCTAAGTTTTATATGATATTAGATTGCAAACTTATATTGAAATCATTGCATACCTGCGGATAGTAT
Organism: Solanum virginianum; assembly: GCA_000787875.1. NCBI lineage: Eukaryota > Viridiplantae > Streptophyta > Magnoliopsida > Solanales > Solanaceae > Solanum > Solanum virginianum. The sequence continues at coordinate 8,295 of DF360766.1, read as the reverse complement.
TTTGATCATACTGTAGTTTGAGATTCGTGCTAGTTAGCTTTGAGCCCTGTCTAGAAATTATTTTTTGAACTGCTACTCAATATTGGCCCATGGATGGGAGGTGTAATGTTTTCAAATTGTAGAATGCTTATTTTGGAAATAGTTTCTATCTTCTCCATCTTCCCATTCTTCTTTATTTCTTGTTGAGACAAAACTATAAAACACTTCTTGTGAAAATGTTTGATGGGTTTCAACTGATCTTTTTTGGTCTACAGAATCTCCCCATAAACCTTGTTTATCACCCAAAGTTCAAGGCATTCCATTATAAGTCTTTTATATTTGAATGGGTTTTTTTTTTATAATTTCTTGGAGAGGAAGTGTCAATATAATTCATGGGTGCTACTTCTGTACAAATGTATTTCAGCAAGCCTACCGTGCTATATACCTACTGGTAACAAGAGCCAAATCGAAGACAATCCTTTCATACTTCTATACCTCTCTTTTAAGTTGCTCATCTTTCTGTGCACCTAATGGTTGTACACCTTCCTGTTGAGTTGTGATTACGTTTGAAGAATTCTTTCTTGTGTGGTGTGTGGGCCCATGTCTCCCGGATGATTCACTCATCTAATATAAAATCAAGTACACCTCACCTTCCCTTCCCCATACCCTAGCCGGAACTATGTTGGTGGGCCAGCTTAAAGAAGATTATAATTTTGCAAGTAAGCTTGTCCTTGAACTGCAATAGTTTGACCGGTGAAGTCAACTAGGTCCCATGGTTGTGCTTTGCTTGTTACTTTGGAAGTTCTCAAAGAGGCAACTGCAACTTAATAATAGACTAATTGCAGCACAAATTTAGTGAAAGGAATGTTATTAGATTAATTAGTTATTGTGATTTATCTGTTCTTTGTACAAGTGACTTGAGCAGGGAGTTATACACTTGTGCTTTCCTGACTTATGTGATAAACCACACACCCCCAACCCCCCCCGCCCCCCACCAGGTTTTTTTTTTTTGCAACAACAGAAATACATCTCTTATTGTGTTAACATGATGGAGGCCATCTAATTTGAGATTGAGTTTGTTAGCAAATGTCAATTGTTTCAGGTATTTACGGAAGATAGCCAGTCAGAATGCAACATTGTAGCCCTTTATTGGTCAGCAGTACAATAAGATCGACTTGATCCTGGCAGATTGTTATGCTGCAAAATTCTGAGGTAATTGTGTAGTAAGATTCCTGAACTGTAGCAGTGCCCCCCTGCGTTCTTTTTTATCCGTTCACCACAAAAAGGTGGTCATTTTTTGTGAAAGAACATTTGCAGTTCATATGTTTTTTCTGATGTAAAATTTTTATGTAAATCTGTCGTCGGATGGACTTACAATTTTGGGAAAAAAGGTAATTGTGTAAATAAATTGGAAATATTATGAGTAAGTAGGATATCTACAAAATCCATCCATTCCACCCTCAAATCTTTGCACTATTCTGTTTACTAACCAATTCACATTGTGCAATCTGCTTTAATAAAGGTCTTTTCTCATGGGACTTTTCAGCAGTGATTTTGTGTAGTGGATGTTAATTTCACACAAATCTGAGCTTCATTAACTTACACTGTTTATGGACATGGACTAGTGCACATGTCCAAACCGTGATGTTGTATTGGATGTTTGCGTGAAGTTCTTTTATTAAAATAATCAGTTTTAGGCTGTTTTTAATCTAGACAATGATAACTTTTGGGTTATGTTTGTTAAAATTTGGAGTGCTGATTCACTCACTGCTGTTGAGGTGCCTGAACATTAATCATACTGACAGTGTGATGATCTGTGCTTATCTAGAAAGACCATGAAACATGAGTTTAGCCATTTATCAGGAATTCTGGTGAAGATGATCAAGAGAGTTGAGAAAGGAGAGATGTTAAAGGTTGTGGATGGTGGGAAAGAAAATTGGAGAGCATTTCATCTGTGTTGACCTACTTAAAAAGAAAATGAGAAATATGCTGGGCTAGAAAATATACCGTCTCCTGGTGGTTGCAACTAGCTTCTTGAAAGCCTTACCAGAGGTGCATTTTTTCTGCTTGTGATTTCCTGGAAATTAATCTTTCGGTGCTAAGGGAGGGCAGAAAGGAAAAATGAATTTAGGAAATTGTTATGCTGTATGTGTTTTCAATTTTGTGATAATACTTGTCAAGTGGAAGAAACTGAAGCTGAGGTGGACAAATATTCAAGGCTTGGACTCAAGATTAATAGAAAACAGCGTGCATTCATCGAGACGGTGTTATGGACGTTTTCTACTTACGTTCAAGGTGAAGCAAATAAATTATGGATATTTTAGCTAACAGTGATTATGATTGGCTGCTGTTGCCATGATATTTTTATGAAAGCATTTTTGGTTTAAGTGCACGCTAATTTATGTTTATAGGTGGCCTATTCTGCAACAACATACCCACAAGTGTTGTCCTATTATGCCTATTACCAAAAAGGTAGGATTACACACATTTCATACTATTAAGACCTAATTAATTACATTTTATTCCTCTTTTTTGAATTACAAATATTCCTTAAATTTGGTGAAATTTGGATATATCAAGTACGTTTTGATACATGGGGTAAAGTGATGTATCGGATCGGTGCATTGCGTAAAATGATGTGTCCAACATCTTGATACATCACGTGCGTGGTGTAACAAATACATTGCGTAAAGTGATGTATTTGACGTTATGTGATGTGTCTGACCGGTACGTAGCGTACAATGATGTATTTGAAAAAAGGCGAGGGTAGGGATTTTTATAATTTTTTCAAATTATTGGAAATCTTATAAAGTATTGATAAAATAAGTTAAGTGTATTTAGGTAAATATGTACTTATATATATCAGCTGAAAAGCGCCTTATTCAGTATTTGTAATGTCACTTACAGGCACATTATACGATTAGTAGGCGTTTGGTTGACATAATAATATTTGGCAGAAGCTGAAAAAAAGCATAATGTTTAAACAATTAAATTTTATTTTTATTAGGACATGAATCTCAAAATTAAAAAAAATATTTTGGCCAGGCATTTCATGTCTAATTAGAAAGTTGGAGATAGCAGGTGCAACTTTTTAAAGACGATGATCACCAAAAAGATTTTGTTTTATATGTTGAAGTAGTGCTGGTAAAATGGATTCATATTTTGATAGTTCGTCCAATCTGTTCATATTTTAGTAGTTTAAATAGTGATTTTTTTATATGGATAAAATATGAATTTAAATTTATGTTCAACCCATAATTCTATGGGTATTCATGGGTAAAATATGAGTAAAATATGATTTAATTAAATGGTTTAAACTTTTAATTTTCTCACTCAAAATTTATTATATTTTTTAAATTTTTTTATGTTTTGTTGATTTAAATATTTTGAAAATATAAATTTAAATAAACTTATTTTGTTCAAATTTAAGAAAAATAATTTACCTCTAAAATGTAAGAAAATATTTATAAAAGCTATCCATCAATTACAAATTACAATTCTTTTTGTACTTCACCAAATACCATGATTCCTCCACAAACCCTCAACCCCCACCCTTCCACGCCTAAAAAAAATTATTTTTTTAATAAAAAATTTAAATTTTTTCATAAAAATTGTAAATTCGATTGAAATACTTGCTACGTTAAAAAACCCAACAAAATGAGCCACTGCAAATTAAGGTTATAACTTATAAGCATGAAATTAATATGAGAAAAATTGAAAGTTGAATTTTAAAAAAATTTAAAGAGTCACTACTAATTAAGGTTATAACTTATAAGTATGAAATCAATATGAGAAAAATTGAAAGTTGAATTTTAAAAATATTTAAATTTTAAAAATATTATTTTTTTATCTCAATCCAACACTTGACCCCCTCTTAGTTCGAGTGTTGAAATTGAATTTTGAGTCAGAAAGTTGTATGTCGGGTTTCGTTAGAAGTTGGGTCGTATGATTAATTTGGAATTGGGATCGAATTTCAATTTAAAAGTCAAATCTTGCATTGAGATGTCGAATTTAATTTTATGATACAATATAATTAAATAAAATATTTTTAGTGTTTTTCATTTAAAAATAAAATAAATTATTTTATCCATATTGAATTTTAAAGTAGAGTACTATTTGCTCGTTAAAATATGGGTAAACTAGTATTTTATCCAATCCATTTCTTACCCAACCCATTTTTACCTATTTAATATATGAGTGAGTCTGAATTATTACCCATTTTATATTGACCCATTTTCAATCCGTCCAAATTTGATCCAACCCGCCCATTTGCCACCACTATGTTGAAGTTAAATTTTCATTTTAGCACATTTGAGTTATGTTACACAATGCCGGGTCATAAGCATCTGCTACCGCTCAACTCGGATAAATGGAAGTTAGGCTTTGAACTAATACATACAAACTCATTACGAATGTGTTTCACTTAATTTTCTGTAGTTGTAAGCAAGAAATGTGTCGCTAAATAATAAGTCATCCCTAGTTATGTTTATTTTTTCATAGAGACCATAAGAAAAAAAAAGTGGAAAAGTAACTGTAAGTTCAAAAATTTAACATGAGAAATGTACGGTACCTATTCACAATCTCGAGTAGAATAGTGAAATCCCTTCATTTTCTTCTACTCCACCATCTGTTTTGTACTTTTCCCTAGGTTATACTAGTTCTTTTTTTTTCTTTTGGGTTGAAAAAGGGGTTATATTAATTTGTGCCATTAAGGCCTACTTAGCTGGTTCCTAGTTGATGCAAGCCCATAGTTGTTTACAACATATTGTTCTAAGGCTATATCCGGGGCCGAATAAGATATGCAAATAGAAGTTTGTTTCTTGGTGAAACTTGTTCCTGATTTGTCTATAATTAGGTTGCCTTGTATTACAAAGGAGGTACTACAAAAAGTCTTAAGTCCCCATAACTGCCATGTTTTGCTCCTTTCTTGGCCATTAGATCAGCTGTCTAGTTCTATTCCCTGAATACGGGATGTAATTCCCATAATGTCAACCTACTCAACAGTGACCTGCAATCAGAAACAATTTTGTCATAAAGAGTACCTATTTGGAAGCATTTCAGTGCTGCAGTTGTATCTGTTCCTATTTCCAAGCTCATGAAATCGTGTTAGATA